>JAKOGH010000304.1:0-13364 GCA_024811115.1 Terana coerulea
GAATACTGCATCCCTCGGCCAAGAGCTTCAATCAGAAGATAGTGCCGAAACAGCGGTCTCAGTGTCCATATCGGAAGTAAGCCCGCTCCGTGTCGCCCACCGGTAAGTCCGGTGAGCGCGATTATGCTGGGCGTCAGGTATCCAGAAAAAGATGAAGCCGAAAACTGGAACCGCATGGTTCGACTTTCGATGATTCCTGCGATTATTTGTAGTGGGAATGATAAATCAAACGTTGCGTAGCGATGATAGCGGTCGGAACGTCTGAATCACAATACGGAAAGAACCGTTCCTTGTTATGACTAGCACAGGGCAACATACCTTATCGTAGGCTGTCTTGAACGGTAGAGTGCTATGCCTGGCCACAACTAAGGCTGGCAATGATGGTCCACAGGAGCCCACAGGCTGGCGTCCTGATATCAATACCATGCCAGCGGGGTAGACAATCAAGTAAGTCAAGTGCAGAATTCTCTGATTTGGGGCTTACAATTGTAACGATTCTATCTACTGCCGTTCATAATCGCTCGGCATCTGGCAAGCTATTGTAGCTTTGAATGCTTCCCATGGCCGTGTACGAATATGAGCGCATTGTTGCAATGTCGCGGACATCGTTACCATCAAATATGCGGCCTGCCGCTGGCTTCTGTAAACGGCCACCGTCCATTATGCGCGGCCCTGGGGGCGTCCGCAAGGGTGGTAAGCGCGGCTTTCGGCGGAAAGTAGTGCGCAGATGGAGGTAGCGGCGAAAGCCATGGATAGCCGAACGGAGATCTGAGATCTCGAGCGGAGACCCGTTCTGCTTTGTGGCGTAACATTTGTAGCCCCGCTCAGGCTGCCCACTGATGCCGCTGATCGGCGTTCGGCGGCCTCGTTACCGTTCGGACTCGTCCTCTTCCTCTTCCACCATTCCCGGACCAGGGCCCTGCGCTGCTTTACCTAGATGTCATGTTCCTTACCACGCCAGCAGACGCTGTACTAGTGCCCGACTCGGCCAGGCCTCCAGACCTCGCACCCGTAGCCGCTATTCCCGCTACGGAGACCGCTGACGCAACCACCACGGCCGTTCCAACGTGTTTCCAATGCAAGCCAAACAAGCACCCAGGCGACTGTTCGCCGTTGTGTAGACCGTATTGGTCGCAAGCAATAGCCCGCAGAAGGTTTGATTAGTGTTGCATTGTTGCAGCCTTGCACTCGCCTGATGCAGGCAACACCCATGCAGGTACAAGGTTACTGCGATGCAGGGATTCGGGAATAGCCCTATGAGGTACTGAACAGGAACCCCTGTCAGATCCCGCCATCGATTCCGCTCGGCCCTCGTGGCCAGTAACCACGCCACTCCTACTATATAGCCCTGCACGCCTCGCTTGCCTCCGCCACCCACCACCCCTCCCTCCGCCCCGTCCTTTCTCTTGCATTGCCCGGCCATGGAGTGCCCCATGTGCCTCAGCCCGGTCGTTCTCACGTCGGAAAACGGGCCTACCGTCAGCCTACCTTGCGGTAAGCACCAGCAAATAGTCACCGAGAGGCGTCGTCTGACCCCAGGACGCGCGAATTCTACCCCTAGGCCATCTATTCCACGATACGTGCATCCAGCTGCACATACGGGAACGTCGTGGCGGCGGTCCCCAAGCAGCAGAACCGGACTGCCCGACCTGCCGGGCGCCGATCAAACTCTGTGCGTGCAATTCACACCTGCCCAGGGTCCCGTGGAGCTGACTTCCAGGCTGTCACCTGCAGCCCATGGCCACACCCTGCAGCGGGTTCCCAAGGATTTGCACCCCTACTTTCACAAGGCCATACGCAGGGTGTTTCTCGCGCCGACGGACAGCCCGAGTCCGCATGATGTCAACGCAGAGATGGACCAACTGTACACCAGACTCACCAAGGCGCAGGAGGCTCTGCAGCAGTCGAAGCAGAATGAGAAGGCAGCGCACGACCAGCTTACTGCCATCATGGAGCTGTGGAAGAAGGAGCAGACGAAGAACGCAGATCTGACGCGGCAGCTCAAGTTGGCCAAGTGCAAGGAACGTGTCAAGCGTGTGTCAGAGTTGGACGGCTGCTCGAAGGCGTCATCACCCCCACCTCCTGCAGCAAGTGCAGAAGCTCCTGCTCACTGGCAACAGTTGGAAGATGAGATCATGAGCTTTGCCGCCGCACAGCCGTGGGTCGCCGCTTTTCCATCTCTACCGGTGCCTCTCTGAACTAACAAGCGGAGTTTAGATGGAGCGCACCAGTTGTACCGACCCAGGCGCCACGCCCTGTGGTGGAATGGTCGACACCTCCAGCGCCGTCGCTGCCAGAGAACTGGGTACCAGCCTCCCATATTCCCTATCCGCAGACCCATGCTATCCCACACGCCAGCTACAGGCTACCAATACCATCTACGTCATATGCACCTATGCCGCTGCCACCTTCGCATTCTATGATGCCATCGTACCGAGATCCCACCTCTGGTATGCCAAGCGGGAGCTCGCAGCCTCCGGTGCCGCCTTCGCCAGCTCACTCCCACGTAAATGCCGAAACACGGCTGGCGTCAGGGTCGACGCAAGGCCCGCACCCTCTGTACACCGCGGGCTCGCACCCTCCCACACCGCAGGCCCTTCCGCCGCCCGCGCCCATGCATGCTAATCCGGCATACGTCAGCCACGCGGCCTACCCCCGCGCCGTCCGCGCCATCCGCGCCTCTGCGTGACACACGGCTGCGGCATCTGACCGGCGCGGGGCGCGAGCGCGAGCTCGCAAACATCCGGCAGGCGGTGGCGTACGCACAACACATGGAGAACCAGCGCCGCGTGTCCGCGTACCGCACGCTGCAGCTGATACAGCAACGGCAGCAGCAGGACACGGTCTATGTGTCGCAAGGCTCGCCGGCCGTCGGTGGGACGTGGATGACGAATTGACGAGGTGCGGGTGGGAGGATCGCGGGGATGCGTGCTGCTCGGCCTCCGAGTCGGACGCGTGTCGGGCCCGTTGCGGACGTTGGGCTTTTGGTTCTTCGCACTTCTTGGGATGGCACGCTGTACACCAAGCATCTTGTATCAATAGGTATACCCAAGACTATGACATCGTGAATGGCGTTTTGTTCGGCCCGTGATGTTGTTGGTCTACTTGGGCGCATTACGGCAGGCCGCAGGTACACGCAGCGGTCCGCAATGCCGCCGGTGCCCGCAAGACAGCCTGCATCTCCCAGCGCAAGCCGATCCCGGGCAATGCTGATAGATTGCACGTCCCAGCGGCAGGAGTCAGCGCACACCGGGCGGTGTCAATATTCGTGCATTCGGAGCCCGCTCGCCGTCAGTCGCCGCACAGCCGTCTACTGACTCCGTACAGCCGATCACAATCTGCAGGGTCCATGAAGGGTCTGTGATAAATTGCGTTCGTCGTCCGAGGTCCAGCCATGGCTGTACTGATCCTGGGGCTTATGCTGTGTATAGCGGCGCCCGGATTCGTTGATCGGGCAGCGAGTGTGCTCCCGAGGGCTTTGTGGCGTTGCTATCTTGATGTGGTGATGGTCCAACGCTCGGTCGCGCATACTTGACCCAGAAACTGACCCTTTTCTTAACATAGCTAGAAGCCGGAGAAGCTAGCTGAAGCTGATGAGTGGATCATACAACCCGCATATATGCTGCAAATGGGGTCGGGCTTGTTCCGTTTGGCGGGATTCTAGGCTCTAACCCACCCGAGTGTCTTAGGTATTTTGGACTAATGCGGGCAATTCTTTCACCTCCGGTCCGATAGCTTGAAGGCGATAACAGCATCGCATTAGGCATATACACTTCGCGATATAGGCCGAATTTATGGTAGTGGGTGCGCAGTGGCCTCATGTCATATCATACGTGATATTTTTTCGTAGGTCTTTATCGATCCTCCGTTACTAGGCGGCTTTATTCGGATGGCATTGAAGCATGAACTGTAGTGCAGCGTACTAGACCGGTTTGCTTACTTGCGAAGTAATGCTTCAAGCTGAGTAAGTATGGGGAAGTCCTTCCAGTTGGTACGTTGACCGAGATGCACGGGGTCCTCTTGATGGGCTGCCCAGATATGGATCTCATCAAAGGTCCCCGGAAACCCCAGCTCATCAGAGCGAATGAAAATCGTGCTTTATTTTACTTACGGAATGCACAGTAGGAGCAGACAGTGGTAGCAGCCGTAAGAGATTGATATCAATAAACTTTTATTCCTTCCGCTCGGCACTCAGTACCCTTCGAAGAGAACAGAGAACGGTCGAGGCTTGAGCATGGCGGCGCTAAGTGGGAGTATCCCAACTCAGCACCGCGGAAGCTGAAATGTTGGTCCTCCGCTTACTCGTTAGCGCGTCAGCGCGCGCCTGCCAGCTTGCGAACCTTTCGTTCTACTTACTGAAACCATGAGGCACACGCGGCAGCTCGTCGCCAGCTTCTTCAATCCATGGCAGGCAAAATTCAGTTGCACTCAGTCGACAAGATCGAACGGTATGTCCGCGGTTAGGATATGCCCACTTTTAGGAAACTGATTTGTACGTCTAGGTTCTACACAAATATGCATTGGCTTCATTGTTCTCGACTTGGCCGTCGTGGGCTGGACGACTTCCGCATCTCCAGTCAGTAGTATGAGCGCCACTGCTCTTTGTGTTTAGTAGCTATAGCAGCCTGTCCATTGGAACTCCGAGCGGCTTCGCCCATCCCTTGAAAACGAGGACAGCTCGAGGCAGTGGCACCGCTTGCCTTTCCTCTCTTCAACCTCCCCCATCTTCATCCTCTCCTGTCTTCTTGTACTCCCCGGACTGGACGAAAGGTGTCATGCAGTTACCTACCAGGTGAGCATATTGCACACCATATCTTTTGGAAACCACTAACTTTGGCATCATAGTGGCCCGGAGACGGCCTCTCCAACTATGAGCAGCGTTTCGAGCCTCTCAGAAGAGAGTTATCAAATGGAACCAGAGAATGCCTCAGGGCTATATGACATGCCTGACCCGGCTCTGACCATCCCCGCCTCCCCCGAATCTTCGCTGCTTAACAAGCCACTCTTAGGCCCAGTCGCCACACGCAAGGTAGTCCCTAAAGGCCTCGAATTGCAAGCAATGAATCCGTTTCCATCGCTGAACACTCCGCCTGTGGATCGCGCTGAATCCACAAGGGACTTGAGAGGGCGACTGGCACGCAGCACGGTTGAACTGGCTTTCGACGCAGTTAAGTTCGCCGTGGTACTCTGGGTCGTCATCGGAGTACACTATTTGTCTCCAATGCTCCGCCAACCACTCGTCACTGCCGGGTCCTATGCTTGTCTCTCGCCACTTCGTACATCCTTATCAATCTGCCGCGGTTCCAGCGACGTTGTGGTGATGCACGACTTCAGCGCCCTTGCCCAAGTCCAATCGATAACCTTGTCCACCCTGTACGATACTGCCACGGGGGTCTGGTCACTCTCGGACGAGCTTGCGCATCGCGGGCAGAACGTCAGAAGACTCGCTGCTCACGTCAGCGACAGTACTTTACCAACTCGGGATACGCTATACGTCAATCTCCGTCTCATCGACGAGAGCACGAAGATCGCGTCGACTACCTTGCACAGGCTCGGGGCTGTAACGCAAGGCACTGTACAAAAGTGAGTCCTTACTTACTCGTTTCGCGCGTCAACTTATGAACGCTGACCATTGTGCATATTCCCAGGACTGGCGACTCCTTCCAGCGCATCGTCCGTGCTGTACAAGATGTCGAGGCAGCTTTCGCCAATAACGGCCGGTCGCCCTCTGCTTCCGATGTGGAACAGAAGTTTCAACAAACTTTCCTACTGGCCGTGTCTGAGCTCCACGAAGACCTCGAGAATCTGCAAAACGTCACGCGTTTCGCACGCGGCGATCTGTTCACCCTCGAACAACAGGTGATTGCTGTCGATGTCACAGCTCGGCGCGAGGACAGAACGCTTCACGTCTCCAAAGATCGCGTGCAGAACCAGATCGAAGAGTCTTGGTTCAGGAGTACAAAGGCCAAGCTCGAAGAAGTACTTTACGAACTGGCCGACGATGCGGAGCTGATCAAAGCCATTCGCGACGACTGCGCGAGTGCGTTGGCGATCATTCAGCGGAGCGAGCGGGCGGTGAGCGAGATGCTCGCACATATGGAGTACCTCAGTAGTCTGCCGACGAGTCGGCTGATACTCAGTGGGACGGCGCTGCCATCCCTCGTGCAGGAGATGAACGCCAAGGCGCGGGAGATCATGGCGACTATGGGCAACTTCTATCGGGCTAGGGACATCGAACGCGGCAGGGTGTGGGTAGCCACTGACAAGATCAGTGGTGGGGGTGTGGAGGGAAAGGGTCCTCGCGGTGTTGAAGCCCAGCGGTAATGCTACATCCACGTTGCTACTGGGCTGTGCACACATCTCTATTGGTTTCCTTTTGATGCTGGTTTCTATAATCCCTCTTTTACCTCGTGTACAGTACTCTGCCGGCTTTCATCGCTCGCGAAACTATTCCACATGGCCTACCCTACCGCCTCCAGCTCCCACGTCAATCACGCCGCAACTCGCAAACCGGATCCACACCAAGCTACTATTAGAGCAGTTCTCAAATGTCCGGTGGTGCTAGTCTCGTTCCCGACTCGTAAAGAGGTTGCTCGCAGCCAGCACGCTTCGCGCTTTGTTACTGTTTGTAATGTAGTAAGCGGAGTTTGAAAGGCGCGCTGCAGAGCAACCTCTTTAGAGTCTGGTGACTTTGGATCATCGGGGTGTAGATGAAAGTCACGTGAGCCCTAGTAAGCAAAGTTTGTATAGGGACTTCGACGGGGGTAACAAGGCTGGGCTTACCTGGCGCCTATACATCTGCTAGGTTTTGGAGGTTGGTAGCATACGGCAGCGCAAGCTCTGACAGGAAAATTACTCGGATGCCTTATAAATTAAACGAAAATGTGCTAATAATGTCTGGTATAAACTGTATGATGTTTATTCCAGTGCAGATTCCCAGGTACGTGAAAGTGGGCCTCTGGTGGCCATCAAGTGCTCTTCAGCGCACCCAGCAATGCAAAACTAATACCGTAAAAATAAAATAGTCATGCAATACATCCAAGCCATGACATTTGAGGAGTTTGTGAGTATATAAAGTGAGGTGGAGAGGTCGCAGAAGGCAAGAGGTACAGAGACGAACCGAGCGTTACAAACTGCTTACTTACCTCGTTACAAGCGTAGGCGCTTACGTGAGTTTCATCTACACCCCAATGATCCAAACTCACCAGACCCTAGTCTCGTTCACAGACACACAGAGCAGGAGGTAACAAACTGATTGTATCAGTTTGTTATCGGACTACAAAAGTCCGCCTGCAGAGCTTGCTCTGTAGCGTCTGGTGACTTTCGCTTAGACGGGTGTAGATAAGGAGCACGTGAGCGCTGGGTAAGAAACTTTTGTGATGATGCTTCAAGCCGCTACTAACAATGGGCTTACTCGGCGCCTACATGACAGCTGAAAAATCGCGTCTCGCCGTGCGGCATACACATCTACGCTTGATATAAAAATTGAGAAACATCTTGAAAATTCTTTTTTGGTATCTAGTCATACGCTGGAATTATTAGTAGGACTCATGTTGGGTATATCCCTCCCAGTATGCATAATGGGAAGACAGTCCCTCGTTGTGCAGGTTACTGGCACCCTTGCAATGACTTACTCATCATAAAAATATTCTTACATATATTTTTCAGAGATGCAAATCAACCTAAGATGTAGAATGGATGAAAAAGCGCAGCTAAGAGGAGGAACAATTCAAAATCTCAACCATGAAACCGAGGGCGCTAGCCCGTATACAAACGCGTTACTTACTTCAATACAACAAATAAGCGCCACGTGAATCTCATCTACACCCGTCTAAGCCGAAGTCACCAGACTCTTGACGCACGTATCTGCAAGCCCCAACTTGTAGTCGATAACAAATTACTTACTAGTGCGTCAAGAGTCTGGAACCGAGACTAACCAGACCCTTTGCCCGCGTCCCTGCACCAAGCAGTTGTTATCCGATAACAAACATCAGTAACGCGGGCAAAGGGTCTGGAACCGAGACTACGGTGGTGCCACAGTGAGAGCAGTAGCTTCGCTTCAAATGTTATGTAAATCAGTATGATGAAGTTCGTGAAGATTTGAGGCTCCGCTTCCTATGTTTGGGCGCCAACATCTGACGGGCCAGCTGGCCAGCCCTTGTCCCTTTCAACAATCGCGTCGTTGAGGCTGTGGCAGCCCGTAACAGCCTTCTCAACGCGCAGCAGGGATGCAGTTGGTTGCTTATAAGGCAAGACCTCAAATGATCAGACTGGACAAGTAAGCATTCCTGTGTTGTTGAGCTTAGACTCGTCCATGCATGCTGGTTCTGTGCAAGACTTTCTAACTTTATACCCTCGGGTTTGTCTTTGCAGAGGTCGTGCGGGCCACTGGGCTACCTTCCGTTTCTACGCTCAGCAACATGAGCGTCAGTAAGCATGGCGGTGAGCAGAAGCTTGTCCAACTTGACGTGGCGATTGACTTCGCTTACCTCACAAGAATAAGGACAGCTGTAGGTGGAGGCGCTTCTTGCGATATATGAGAGGGTCCACTTGACGCGAGAGAGTCCGTGTTTCCTCCTTCCTGCGTCCTCACAAGTGAGCAAAAGTTGTCATGGAACCAGCCAGGTGCGCTTGCTGCGTATTATTACTATTATTACTTATGTCTTTACTATGGTACTCACTTCGGCGCCATAGTGATTCGGAGCCTGAGTCGGGCGCGTCCACACCATCTGTCAGGAGTCTAAACAGTCCGAGTCCTACGGACGACGGTCGTGATCTCGACCCAGGCAACATGCTAGGACTCTTTCAGCTGCCCGACTTATCCGTCAACACCTCCATCTCCCCGGAGTCATCTCTGCTCAACGAGCTGATTTTAGGTCCAGTGATCACGCGAGAAGCGCAACCCCAAGACCTGGAATTGAAGGCAGATGTTATCGACAGCTCCCCGACAACTCTGACTCTCGATCTCCCACCGTCCCCGGGAGGTTCCATAGGGCGACTGTTGTGCAGCGCGGTTGAGCTAATCCACGACGTAGTCAAGGTGTCTGTCATACTCTGGATCCTCCTTGGGATACATCTGCTCTTCCCAACGCTTCACGACTCCCTCCTCGCCACCGCAAAATCCTCTGTTTGTCTTTCACCGTTCCACACGTCCTTCTCAGCGTGCCGTGGTGCCCGCGATGTCGTAGTGATGCACGACTTCAACGCCCTTGCCCAGGTTCATTCAATAACCCTGTCCGCTCTGTACCACACTGCGACGGGAGTTTGGTTTCTCTCAGGCGAGCTTGCGCATCGCGGGCACAACGTCAGAAGGCTCGCCGCTCACATCGGAGATAGCGCCCTGCCTACTGGGGATACTCTGCATTTCAATTTGCGCCTCGTTGACACGGCCACGAAGATCGCCGCAGCAAGCCTGCATAGGCTAGGAGCTGTAACGCAGGGTACCGTACAAAGGTGCATCTCTACTGCCATTCTGTACGCATAAAGTTCTAAACGCTTATGATCGAACATAACATCAGGACCATCGACTCTTTTCAGCGCATTGTCCGTGTCGTACAAGACGTCGAGGCAACTTTTGTTCACGACGGGGCGTCGCTCCCTGCACTTGAAATTGAGCGGATGTTCCAAACGACCTTCCTCCTGGCCGTGTCCGAACTCCAGGAAGACTTCGAGAGGCTGCAAAACGTCACTCGTTTCGCACAAACGGACCTGGAGACCCTTGGAGAACAAGTCAACGCTGTCGATGCCACAGCGCGACGCGAAGAAAGCGAGGTTCACCTCTCAATAGGCCGCATGCAGACCCAGATGGCAAAGTCCTGGTTCGGAAGCACAAAAGCGAAACAGGAAGCGGCGCTGTACGGACTGACGGACGATGCGACGTTGATCAAGGCCATTCGCGACGACTGCGCGAGCGCGCTCGAGATTATCATGCGGAGCGAGCGGGCGGTGGGCGAGATGCTCGCGCAAATAGAGTACCTGAGCAGCCTGCCGACAAGTCGCTTGATGCTCAACGGGACAGAACTACCGTCGCTTGTGCAGGAGATGAACGGCAAGGCACGGGAAATTATGGGAACCATGGGTAGCTTCTATCGGGCGAGGGACCTTGAACGCGGCAAGGTGTGGGCAGCCTTCGACAAAGCCAAAGGTGCAGGTGCAGAGGAGCAGCGTCCGTTCGGCATTGGTATACCATAATGACATGAAGCTCGTTGTAGGGGCTATACATTTTTTCACTCGTTTAGAACAATCTCAAAAGAAACGTTCGTCCCTCTCTCTCGTACGGACAGGAAATATCATTGGTCCGCATATCACTCGGTCATTGTATAGCACCTGCTCTTGTGTCCATCCTTCCACGCTTGTACTTGGCATTCCTTGCTGCAGTACCCTAACGTCCGACACTTCGCGCACAGTGCCAGCTTGCCCTCTTTCCCGCACTGGGCACACTTCTTCTTGTCCGTGATCTGTCCTAGCATACTGTCCCGAAGGGACGTAACGTGCTGCCCGGGCGGCCCCGGCTCGAGCTCGATGGCGTTCAGCATGCTCGCCAGCCGCTCGTGCGCGAGGCGCTCCTCCTCGTCGAGCTCGCGCACCCACGCCGTCTCGCCGTCGTGCAGCGCCCACAGCGTCGCCGCGAGCTTCGCGCGCGCGGCCTTGTCGACACACGCCTTCCCGTCGTCGCCCATGCCCGCATCGCACCACACGAGCAGGGTGCTGAGGAGCCCGCAGAGGTGGCCGGGCCCGGACGGCGGGAGGAAGCGGACGCCCTCGGTGAACGCGTGCGCGATGCGCGTCGGGACGCCGGCGAAGAGCGGGGAGCGCAGGCGGGCGCGGAAGTACGGGTTCACTTGCGGGTCGGGGAAGAGCGAAAGGATTTGGAGGAGGGTGGAGAAGGCGGTGTATTGCTTCTCGAAGGAGAGGCTCTGAAGCGTCCGCACGAGGGCCGGGAGGTGCTTCGCGGAGATAGCGAGGTATAGCAGATGGAACGCTTCTGCTGGAAAGTATGCCAGCATATTGAGCTATGTACCATGTTAGTTTTTGAATTGCCCAGTAATGAGCGATCTACGTACGTTACTCTGGACTGCGGCGAAGTCTTTATCCGAGAGGTCGGTATCCGTGGGTAGCGGGTCGTAAAGGTGAGCGGCATTGGCTATGTTTCCTGCCATGAGCTCCATGTCTGCTGAGAGACTGTAGGGTGTATGCTTAGGTTGCTGCTCTGCCGTCATCGTCGTCTACTCTCAACAATGCAAGTGGTAGTGAGTAAAATGGTTTGTGTTAAGTTAGCTAGGCGCGACGAGAACTTATGCGGTCTACCATGTGAGTGGATTACGTTTGAATGGGTCCAGCCAGCCACGACCTGACCGCGTTGTGGTTCAGCACGGCTTCGGCGACTTCATGAGTTGCCCATCATAAGGAGTGATGTTCGCACATTCATGAATACAACGTTCTTTTGATTGGATACACGACTATAGCATACCCAGATCAGGCAAGGTACACTAGCACGAAAATAATCCATACCAAGTACATTCTCTACGTGTCACCAGCCATAGTATAACACCTGCTCTTGTGACCCTTTTTCCACGCCTGTTGTTGGCACTCCCGACTACAATAGTTCACAGTCCGGCATTGCGAGCACAGCGCCAAGTTCTCTCTGTTCCTGCAGAACGTGCACGTGTCGATTCCAGCAATGTCACGTTGCAGGCGAGCGCGGTTCGACTTAAGGTAGTATCCAGGCTGGCCAGGCATGATCTCTACAGCCCTCAGAATGTTAGCTAGCCGTTCGATCTCGATGCGCTGCTTCTCGGGCAGCTGTTCGTAACTTCGACCTTCGATCAGGCTGGTGAGTTTTTGCAGAAGCCGATCCCGTACGTCCTTGTCTATAGACGCTTCCCCATCGTTCCCCATCTCTGGATCGCACCAATGCAGCATGTGGATGAGGAAAAGGCAGATGTGACCTGGTCCAGAAGGACGGAGCCAAGCGATTCCCTTCACGGAAGCGTTTGCGACTAGTGTGGGTATGCCATTGAAGACTGGAGAGCGCAGGCGCAGACGATAGTACGGGTTCATGTCTGGGTTGGGAAACAGCGACAAGATCTGGATTAGGCTGGCGAGGGCTTGCGGTCGTGTTTCGTAAGACAGCGAGCGAAGCGTTCTGGTAAGAGCAGGAAGGTGTCTAGCGGCGAATGCCATGTAGAGGGGCTCTATCACTGGGGGTGGCAGGACCTCAAGCGCGGGAGCTCAAGCCCGCTTCAGAGACAGGAGGCGGCGACATCGCTTGCAAGACGCACCTGGGTCTGGACTTCCCTAAACTCCTCCTGCGTAAAGTCCGTGCCGGCGGGCAGCGGCGTTACCAGCCGAGCGTTTCTGGCCAACAGGTCCGCCATGGATTCCATCTCCTGGCGAGGCGGCATCACTCGAGGCGCTGATTGGGACATGACCAGTAAAATTGTGTGGGAAGGCGGTGGTGGTAACGAGCAGAAAGAGGATGCACCTTTGTCTTCGCGTAATTAGTGGCCCGCCACGCGAGAGTCACGTGACTGCCCGGCGAAACGGCCAGTAGAGACATGTTGTCTCTGGCTTAGCACAGCATATAATACCAGTCCACATGAGTCCACATGTCGGAGTTGGCACAGACCAGTAATCTCGAACATCCACGCTGACAAGTTTCCGGCCTTTTACACGTGCGGGTACGGTCTTGAACTCGAGTCTCACTCGGAGCACGTTGCATCACCGGCGGTGGAAGGGCGTCGCTCGGGGCGCCCGAGCCGAGGCCCGAGAATTGAAGACGAACGCTCACAATACTTGGGTGCGGTGAGCCACACAGCGTAACATGCACCAGCATACTAAAACAGTGCACAGCCCAATTGTTCATTTAACGTTCATGTGTGCGCACACCGCTTCAAGCAAGCTTTTGTCTCGGGGAACAAGAAGAATGGGCGTTTAGCGTGCCGGCATGGTGATGGCCGAAGACTTTGTGGCGTTCATGCTCACGGAAGCGAGTCGAAATTCAGACAAGAGCAACCCAAGGACAAGGACACCGGTATCTCATCTCCCGTTCGCCCCAGCGCTCTATCATCTCTTTCTTTTACCTCCACCATCTACGCTAGGATGACCTGGACAGTCATGGTTAGCCCTCCCGTTCCCTTCTACGACCGCGCGGGCGCGCGTCGCATGCTCCGCGGGTACCCAGCCTCCTTCGAAGTCTGGAAGCTCGGAAGACATTAGCGTTGGGCAGCGCGACTTCCTGGACAGGGTCGAGGAGACACTGTGCGGCGTTGTGGTGGCGACGAGGCTCAGAGGGCAAAGCGTCAACAAGGTGCGTCCTTCGCTGCGCCACATTCACAGCTGGGGCTGATGGGTGGCGTAGACAT
>JAKOGH010000306.1:0-21151 GCA_024811115.1 Terana coerulea
TCATGGGGAGATTAGGCGAACAAGGGCCATACTCGGTTGGTACCACATGACTTCCGCATTCAAGCCATGAGCTGACCTCGTCTTAGCCAACCATGAAAACGAGGAATGGATTAACGGCGAGAAAACTGAAGACATCGTGGCTTTCCTGGATCGGCTCTACACCGCTAAGCGCAAAGCTGAGAAACGTATCGCAGTACTGGGTGGCGAACCGGATGCAGTGCGTATGCGCGCAATGCTGCACTCCCTGCCACTCACTGTATAATTCACAGCGACCACTTTCTGCATCGCCCGAGCCCTATAGCGGGTCACGGATATCGCTACGCGACGTGCTCACGAATCCGACGTCCCTATCTTATTTCATGGAGTTTATGGACAGGCGGAAACGTTCTTTGCTGGTGCAGTTCTGGCTCACAGTCGAAAGTTTCAAGAATCCGCTGGAGTCTGTGGACTCTGGCAGCGAGAGCGACGACGACGAGCCAATACGGGACCCCTCTCTGTCTACCACCCTGAAAGAGGACATCCTGATGATGAACGAGCTGTACTTCTCCGGGCTAGCGCCGGACCCCGCCCTGCCGTGATATCGCAGAAGCACGTCAACGCCATCCGCTCGTTTGGAGTGGAGGACGACCCGCCGACGTCCTCGTCCGAGAAGCGGGTCCGTAAAGCCGTTATGCTTGCCCAGCGACAAGTCGAACGCGACATGGAGCACCAGGATTTTGAGGACTTTCAGCGGTCGGAGCTGTGGTTCCGCGTCCTCAGCGAGAGCGACCTGAACCCGAAGTCGACGGGAACCACTGCGGCACAGATTATGAACCGTGCCTCAACTCTTATTGAAGAGGGTGCACTCCAGCACAATATGCCCAAGGCGAGGTCTGATACTGCCCCGCCCCAGTTCCTGCGTCCACACCGACCATCCCCTCTCGGGCTGTTCCACATTGAGGAGATGACAAGTCCATCTCTCCCCACCCATGTCGTCACGGCCGGCGGCGGCATCCGAGCCTCGCCGTCAGATCTAGAGCTCCTAATGTCCCCGTCAGGCGAGCCTGGCTCGACGTCGTCGCGCGCACCCCTGTTCGACGACCCGGAGGATAACAAGTTCGACCAGGCGCTGGAAGCGCACTCGCAACGGATGGAGGCCATCCAGGCCGCCCTCACGGACATCATCGCACTGGACAGGCACGAGCACTTCCAGGGGGAGGGCGGGGACCTCTCCGAGAGTACCTTGGCGCCGCCCCCGCGTCTGAGCACACGCACGCCCTCGGACGACGCGCGCGGCGAGCCTGCGTCCGACGACGAGGCCGACGCCGACGAGCAGGCCACAGACGGCGGCGCGCCGTCGTTCGCACCCGCGGGGCCGGGCGACCTGCACCTCGCGCACGAGATCGCGCGGCTCGGGACGAAGCTCGTGAGCCTCGAGACGCAGGCGGGGATGCTGGGCACGCTGCTGAAGAAGGCGGAGCTCGCGGGCGACGCGCAGGAGCTGCGGCTGCTGCAGCGCTCGCAGGCGTCGCTCGCGCGCGAGCAGCGCGCGCTCGGCTTCCAGCGGAGCCAGTACGAGCAGCAGGAGGCCGCGAACCGGCTCGTGTCGGACCGCACGCGCATCGCGATCGTGAACTCGGCGGTGGGCGAGGAGGACGGGCGGGCGGTGGTGCGGTACCTGGTCGAGATCCAGCAGCTCGCGGCCGACGGGAGCTTCGCGTCGGGCTGGGTCGTCGCGCGGCGGTACAACGAGTTTTTCAACATGCATAATAAACTCCGGGAGCGGTACGCGCCCGTCAAAACGCTGGACTTTCCCGGGAAGCGGCTCGTCACCTCGTTGTCCAACAGCTTCGTGGACTCTCGGCGGACTGCGCTCGAGAAGTATATGCAGGTCCGCACCTGTGCGTCTTCGTAGCCTTGCGTGCGCGCTGACGCTTTCCGCAGAGCCTCATCACGATCCCCGCCGTCTGCGAAAGCGCGGAGCTGCGCGTCTTCCTCTCGCGCGACTCGCCCTTCATGGCCGCGCCGCCCGCGGACGCGAAGGCCGCGGCGCCGGCGGCGGGCGCGGGCCTCATGCGCAGCATGTACAAGTCCGTGACGGACAGCATCGACGACATGTTCTTCGGGCCGTCGATGCTGGACGTGATCATCCAGCGGCTGACGTCGCAGGCGGCGGGGGCCGTCGGCATCGTCGGCTCGGGCGTGCACGACGAGGAGCTCGTCGCGCAGGCGCTGCGCGCGTCCGCGCGCGCGGCGAGCGAGACAGCCTACTGCAGCTCCCCCGGCGACCTGAAGCCGCTCGAGGGCGAGAGCAGCACGTCGAGCTTCTCGAGCCCGATCTGCGACCTCGTCCTGGCGGTGTTTGAGCTGAACAAGAAGAACAACTGGCTGCGGCGGCAGGCGATCGTGATTATTCTGCAGCAGGTGTTTGGAGGGACGATTGAGCGGTGAGCGCTCCTTGGATTTGGTGTGTGTTGTGTGAAGAAGCTGACCTGCGTTACAGGAAACTACGAGAGACGGCGAAAGCTTTCTTGGACGAGTCGCATCTGCTAGGGTACATTGGCATCTTTCGTGGTGCGCTGTGGGAGAATGGCCGCCTGAAAACGAGTGGGCCCCGCGCACGGCTGAGGAGAAGCTACGCACGCGAGACGATGCGAACCGGAAGCTGTCCGCGCTCATGCCTGGTGCGTTCACACCCGTGGTCTTGGTGTCTTCACGCTGACTGCGATGTAGACCTTGGAGCGAACATGATCGGACGCTCGAACGCTAGGAGGGGTGCGAGGAGGCTGTTCGCTGTCCTGCAGAACCGGCGGCTCAACCAGCATTTGATATATACCACTGTGGATGAGGTGCGTCCGAACTATCCGCGGCTAAGATGTCTGCTGAAGGCATGATCAGGTTTTTGCTGCATTATTTCCTGAGCCTTCAAATTGAGTTATGACCTCCACGTGTGTCTCGCCATATTTCTTCTGTTGTTGTGTTCCTGAATGGCTATCTTGAGAGAGCGGTCCGTTACAGTTTTCACGACCGCACAGCCCTCCGAACCCTCTGCCGGAAAAAGCATATCTGACAACTGGCAAGCACCTGTACTTCGACGGCACCACCTGCTTTCATGTGTGTCTAGGCCACCAGTGTCTTCCCAGACCTTTTATTTCAGTACTTTCCCGGCGCCTGCGAGTGTGTGCGTATGGCGCCGGTCTTCTGTTCTTACCGCTGGTACTCGGTGCTCTTCGGCATCGACGGGGCACTTGTGGCGCAGTGTATTGAACGTTTCTCTGTGCTCCGGAACGAGATGCGGGCTGGCGGATCAGAGCACGCAAATCCCCCACATCCCCACATGCTACCCGCAACGTGCGCATGCGCGAACGCCAGCTTCGGAGCCCCGGGAGCAGAGACTTCTGTTTTGGTGAACACCCACATGAAGCACTCCGTCGTTCCTGTGCTACGCAGTAGTGGGTTACAGGGAAGGGCTGACATCTGCACATGTTTAGAATTTGGGGCTTGAGAGACATTTCAGCTCTGCGTCGTCGCATGCTTCCGTGCATCGATTTCTGCCAATCGCCGCCAAGCCACTGAGCCCAACACATGCACCGTTCTGCCGGCGGCGTGCCCCGCATGAGAAGCGTCGCGAGCCACATTGGCCGGCCCTCGATAAGCCCCAGCAGCATACAGCCCCCTCGCCGCCAACGTGCTTCAACTCGCTGTTCCCAATCGCGCCGCGTTCGTTGCCGGGGGCCCCGTGTATATATCATGCCAGGGGCGACGCAGGGAGAAGTGAGCCACCCCCAGCCCAGCCGCCATGCTCGCTGCCGTCGTCGTCCTCGGTGCCCTCGCGGGCCATGCCCTCGCCAGCCCCTACCTCGCCGACGTCACCCCCGCGAACCTCTTCAAGCGCCTCAGCACCAGCTGCGGCACGAGCGGCCAGACGTCCTGCCACAACACCACCAAGCAGACCAACCTTTGCTGCTTCGAGTCTCCTGGAGTAAGTCTCTCTGTTCGACGCCGGAGCGATGTTGTATGGGGAGTTCAGAGTAGTCATGTTTCTGTCGCGGGACAACGATTGGGCGCTCCGCTCCTTTGAGGCGCTCCGTATCATCCGCTCCGCCCGGCAAACAGAGCCAAACACTGTATCTTGCAGGATATCTGTCTTACTGAGGGATTTTTCTAGGGCCTGCTGCTGCAAACGCAGTTCTGGGACACAAACCCTTCTACTGGACCCTCGAACAGCTGGACCATCCACGGCCTCTGGCCAGACAAGTAAGTCTCTATTTCATGCGCATATAGTCGCCTATCCTCACTGTCTGTGCTTCAGCTGCGATGGCACCTTCTCCGAAAACTGCGACTCGTCGCGCGACTACACCGACATTGCCGGCCTGCTCACTGCCCAAGGCGCGGCCTCCACGTTGTCGGTCATGCAGGAAGTAAGCTTCAGCCCATCCCATCCGACATGCTTTGCGCGTATGCTGACGCGTGCGCAGTTCTGGGTAGACATCAACGGGCAGAACGAGCAGTTCTGGGAGCACGAGTGGAGCACGCACGGGACGTGCTACAGCACGCTCAAGACGTCGTGCCTCCCGAGCGGGAGCGCCAAGGGCGCCGAGGCCGTCGCGTTCTTCCAGACCGTCGTCCGTCTCTTCCAGGTCAGTCCCCGCGCCACACACCTCCCCGAATGAACTTGCGCTGACGCGCCGCGCCGTGCAGTCGCTGCCGACGTACGACTGGCTCTCCGCGGGCGGCATCACGCCGAGCAGCAGCAAGACGTACACCCTCGCCGCGATCACCGCCGCGCTGAAGGCCAAGGCCGGCGTCACGCCCGCGCTCGACTGCACGTCCGGCGCGCTGAACCAGATCTCGTGGTACTTCAACCTCAAGGGCTCCGTCATCGACGGCGACTTTGTCATGATCGGTGCGTCGTCTGCGTGCGTGTATGCGTTGAAGAGAATGATGCTGAGGATGGTGTGTGATAGATGCGCCGAAGGCGGGATCGTGTGCGTCGACGGGGCTGAAGTATCCGCTCAAGACGGGCTCATCTACTGGCACGACTACTGTGAGTCCTCTCGGTTTTGCTCCTCATCTGCGGCTTACTCATTCATTCAACACAGTCCACCGGATCTTCCCCTACTGGTGGTAGCGTGAGCGTCCTTCATTCCTCGCCCCTTCATACTCCAGACTGACCACCCCGCAGGGCACCCTCCCGACCAAAGCGACGCTGCACGCGAGCACGACCGGCGGGCTGCTCACCGCCGGCACCTGGTCGACGCAGACGCTCGCGACGTACACCATCTCCGGCTCCGCGTCCTCCTTCACGCTCTCGACGTCCAAGGGCAGCTGCGGCGTGTCGTCCGGCACGTTCGCGTGCGGCAGCGGCGTGACCGCGACGGCGTTCAGCGCGGTGACGTCCGGCTCGAGCCTGCTGCTCGCGTCCGGCGGCTCGACGGCGTTCACGAGCGACGCGTCCCCGAGCGGCAGCACGGTGGAGACGATCTTCACCGGCAGCTCGCATGCGGTGGACTACACAATCTCGATCGTCTCGACATAATGTATTTTACAGCGTAGCACGGTCATGTCAGATATGTGGTACTAGGGACAAATGCAAATTATCTGTGTTTATTCATGTTCGCGATGCTTTACACCAGCTGGTCGCCTTCTGAGCCGACCGCGCATGCCGGCATACCGACCCCTCTTCTGCGCGTACTTCCCCTTCCTAAGATGCACATGCGTCCAGCTAGCCACACCAGGCTGGTGCCACCAAACTCGGCCAGGTGGTTCTGAGCGGCTTCGTTGTACTACGCCCGACCCCGCTCAGGCTCACGCGGGCTCCTCCCCATCCTTTGCCTCCCCTTCACTAGTTTCACTCGTCACTCCCTGGCTCGGTAGCGTCGATGCTAGAGTTCAAGAAATCCGCGTGATCCACGCGACGATGGAATAAGAATTGATCTGAAGCCTGGAGAGCGCGCGTGTGCGACGTCCTGTTTGTTCAAGAAAGCTGCTGTTAATGCTGTGGACCCATTCGTTGAGGGCCAAGTGCCTGGGAATCGGTCGACTGAAGGCCTCTGCCCAGGATTTTGCCGAATACCGTCCATCCGGGAACGCGGCGTCACAGCAGTGCAGGGGAGCTGCCATCCTACGCGGCAGAGCTCTCGTCCCTCAGGAGGGCTTCCTGCGCACGCACGTGGGGCAGCAGCTCCTGCGCCCGCGCCGCGGTCTCCGCATCCGTCTTCTCGGCGCGCTGGAGCACCAACTCGCAGAGCGCGAGGTCGTTCGCGATGCACGTCTGCTCGCGCGCGTACTTCTGCTCGACGCGGGCCTGGTCCTGCTCGTGCTGCCGCGCGAGCCGCGCCTGCTCGCGCGCAAACTCACGTTCGAGGTTGGCCTGCGCGAGCGCGAGCGCGTCCGCGACGCGCGACTGCTTGTGCTGCAGGCCGGCCTGGCGCTCGAGGTTCTCGCGCCGCCTGCGTTGGCTGAGGGCGTGGTTGGCCTTGATGTCCTCCCATTGCGTCTTGATGTTGTCGCCCAGCGGTGCTATGCGCTCATCATCAAGACCATTTAGGTGCGGGTCACCGCTGGGAGAACCTGTCGTGCGCGCACCCGGCCGAGGATCGTTATTGACAGTGGAAGGTGGAGACGACAGGGAATGGCATGCGTAGATGGTAGTTTTTGGAATTTTTCTAGGGGAGGCCTGCGAACGTAGGCCTGTGGAAAAAAGAGATTGAGTGGCAGCGTATGAGCGGGACGACCTACGCTTGGACGCTTTATCGGGCTCGGGAGACACAGAGGGAGGTCGCTTGGCCGACGGCGCTTGCAGCGTACTGGCGTCCGGTGCAGAGTCCTTGGGCCCTGGCGCCTGAGTAGAAAACCGCGAGCCTGAGGGCGGCTCTGAAGAGGAGGAGATGGAGTGTACGGAACAGGCCAACTTGGACGGTGGTTCACTGCTTTTCAATTTATGGCCCCCGAGAGCTTCGAGCTGTTCACTGTATTGTTTATTTAAGCATTAGTTCCTCTGAAGAGCCAACGCTTTGTAGTCTTTGGGGTTATAGCCCTCAGGTAGCTTCAGCTGCTCGCATCTTATGTGATTCGCATGGCATCTGCGGCACTTGTTCAACTTGTCACCAAGCGGGACGCGACAGGAATGGTTGTCCCTCGATCTTCTGCAGCCGTCGCACTGGCAAAGAATTAGTACGAGGCGAAAGAAAGACTGGGAATAGCGCACCTTGTTGTTCTCTTCAAGAATAACATCGTCAGGCCATTCGGGTCCGAAGACGACTCTTTGTTTAGAGACTTGCGTGGCGGGCTTGATGTCATCATCGTTGAACGTCGGGAAAAAGTCAGGTGATGCTAAAACGACGGTATACTCGTTTCGGTGGGAGGGTGCGGCTTATGTAGTACAGAATTTAGTAGACACACACAGAAGCACGGATACGATAACAGTGACGTACCATAGAGTGGGAAGTGGGTCTGTCTTCCAGAGCGGTGGGCATTGGCCTAGACGCTTGAGGAATAACCGGAGTGTAACATCTACTGAACTATTGGAGTCGAGCCTATAAGACTCACTCTTGGCACGCATTGTGAGTGGGCTCGTTGACTTTGACAGTGGCTGAAGACGCAATACAGCTTTCAGTGGCTCAATGCCTGCGCCCGTTCGGTCCTAAGTTAACTGAGAAACGTGAGTTGGTGGGGTTCGGCAACGCGTTTGAACATTGATCTGTGCACTTACAGAAAATCTACTATTTCGCTAGGAGCGAAGTAGCAGTTCTAATAGAAAGTTCAGTCATTGTCAAAATAGCGTAGAATTGGCATGCTGACCAGCGATGGCGCACGTACGCCAAACAAATGTCCTTCGACAATGATGGCAACAGTCTCGTCTGGGGAGTGGTCGCTTGGATGGGGTTGTATGTTGCTACAGGATCTCTGCGTGAGCGATAGGTACCGGAGCGAGGGGTGGGGGATGGAGGTAGGAAGAGAAGATGACGAGGGACTCGGAGACTGGTTTTGAGTGCCCATTAGCAATTGCTTCGTCCCCAAACTTAGCTTGATAGCCAAGCTTCCACTGGAATGGATGTTACCGAAACAGTCGCTGCGCTTGCCATACCTTTACCTCCCGCAAATATTTGCTTTCGCATATACCTCCTCCATATATTTGCCTTACGCACGGCTGCCTGGCGCAAAGGTATGAAATCATCGATTATTTGGGCTTACTACTAAAACCTTTGGGACCATTTCCAACACCAGAGCGTATCCGGCTAAGCCTCTGGGATGGGATTGAGGACACACTGGTGTTCGACATCGGAACGCGAAGAGGTAGCACGTACAGCACGAACTCTACCTGCAGCCCATAAGTAGACTCGCCACATAGTAACTTATTGGCATACCACCACACCTTGCTCTGACAGACCATCCCAAGATCATCCCAAGACCATCCCAAGATCATCCCACGTTCTATCCCACTGGCGCCCGAAAGCTCTCCCTGGGCCTTCTGTCGCAGTTGACGTAACGCACTAGCCAGTTTTCATCGGTGACACCCATAGGCGAGGGATATCCATCGTGCGCGAGGCTGAGCCGGGCAACGAGACGGCAAAGTGGCGATGCATCAAGATCGCGGGGCCCACTAGTATGGAGTGCGGTGTGTCTTCGGGAGGGCACATCAGGGTTGAATGAGCTTGTGTGTACAGGAGCCACTGGTCTCCTTCCCAGCGCACTATTCAAGTTACTCTCGACCGCGCGAACGTCGACTTCGTGGACCAAACTCTTCCATGCCAGTGAATGTTCCGGGATCTGACGAAGCCGGGCGCTTACTGTCGGGCGAGCTGAGGAAGAGTCCTGGCTTGAAGTGTGCCTTCCGACCCGGTGCGATTGTAATCTCTGAGGAGGGTATTCCGAGGTATCTGTCATGCTTACTGTGCTGAACACCATTTCCCTCGCCCGTAGGTGTCGACTTGTTGGTGGTTGTCTACTGTCCGCTCCGAGTCCCATCCCTCCGAGCCCTGGGCTTGCATCCCATCTCGCCCATCGAGCACCTCAGCCCCCTACTGATGAGATTCATCAACTAAACATGAAAAAGACAACAGACATGCTTTGGACTCACCGCGGATATTGGGAGGTACGAGGTATAGGGCTTGATGGGGCTCGATGATAGCAGTGAACGACATGGTTGGACGAAAGACGCGGCCGATATGTTCGGAGCGTGTCTGTTACACAGAATTTATTCGGGAAAGGGGTGGAGACATCGCCTCTCATCTTCTAGATGCTGTGATGTCTATAAATGTAGAACCAGCGCGACAGCGACCGTGATTACCCATCTTGACTGGGATAACACCCTGATACAGTGGATCTATGCTTCGTGGCCCTCCAGGTCCCATATTTGCTGTTATTTATGCTTATGGCTCCCTGGCGGATGGTGTTTGTGGGACTGCCTACACACTGTAACACAGCGTCCCGGGCCGGCACTGTCGGAGCGCACAACGAACGAGTCATGGATATATGACCTGACCTGCGGCTCATCATGAGATCCAGCAGAAAGTAATCTTGTCACATACCACGACGTGCTCCTGAGTCCGATGCCTCCTCCGTCACCCGTGGACCATCTTGCGTTTCATCTGCGGCTGCTGCCCAACCCCTTCCAGGTCCTGCAGCTGCAGCCCGGCGACGAGCTTGCGCCAGAGCACCTGTCGCTCTTGACGCAGCGCACAGACCGGTTCGTCTCGGTTACGCGCACGGACGAAGAGATATCTGTCGTGCTCGAGGCCATGCCCGAGGATGAGAACGCACAATGGCGCTGTATCAAGATCGCCGGGCCTATGGAGTTCGGTGTGTCTTGCGCTCGGGCTTCTAGAAATGCGCTCAAGCTGACGGCAAATGCGCCTGGGCGTACAGAACTCACTGGCGTGATGTGCAACTTCACGACGCCACTGAAGAAGGCTGGCGTTCCGGTCTTTGCGGTCTCGACCTGGTCCGCTCTCTTCCTGGTATTCGTTGAAGTAGGGCTTTCACTGATCTGACGGGATGTAGGAACACGGACTACGTGCTGACGCCCAAGGAAAAAATAACCCAGGCGGTGGAAGCCTTGAAGGCAGATGGATGGCATTTCAGCTCATAACCACACCACGAGGGTAAAACGGAAATTACTCAATATACAAAAATTTGCACAGAGCCCCGTTGTTCGTGTATGTGCGACATTCCAAGAGAATGATTTAGGAGATATCCGTGTTAGGACGTGGTGTGTCACGGTAAAAACACACGCATAGCTGGTAACGTATCCCGAATGGCTAGACGCTGACTATCTGTAATATTCGGGCTCATTCGGGGCGTGGAGTTTTGAGTTTTGCGTGGACTTTGGTGAGCGCTTGGTCGGCAGGCGGTGCTCCGAGGGCCGAGGCCAGACTCCTACCCGTCGTGTATGGATGGAGAGGGAGACAGAGAGGGAGGAGGAGGAGAAGGCGCTTGATGGGTCAGATCTGACCGCCCGATATTCCAAAGGCTCCCTACCGTCCATACACGACTGGCAGAAAACAAATGTAAACAACTTATATAAGCGTGATGGGGGATGCCGAAAAACGATGCCGTGCTCGAATTTCTGAAAACTCTCATCACTGCCATCAACGCAACTCAGTGCCGCCTGCGTCCGAGTCCCGATGGCTCGACACAACGCCTGTCTGGTTTGCTGGTTTGCTTGACTGTACGAATTATTTGAGCCATAGATACTTCCCTCTTGTAATGTGCGATGTTTCCCTCAATAGTTAGCATAATACCATGTAAAAGTGTGTATGCAAAGAGTCAAAGCGCTGTGTAAATAGCTCTGACGAGTCGCCCACACCTAGGTATTACACTCCTGGTGCACTAACTCTACCTTGATTAGTGCTTTGACTCCGCAACTCCTCTTTCTGCTGGCAAACTATGCTCTGGCTTACATTTTCGATTCGGCATGTATTCCCACAAAGCAGTTGGCAGGGACGAGGCATCTTCGCGAGGCTGAGGCCGGTAGACAAGTGACCACACGCAGGCAGTTGTGTTGATGGCAGTGATAAGAGTTTTCAGACATTCGAGCACAGCATTGTTTTTCGGCATCCCCCATTACGCTTATATAAGTTGTTTACATTTGTTTTCTGCCAGTTATGTATGGACGGTAGAGAGCCTTTTGGAATATCGGGCGGTCAGATCTGACCCATCAAGCGCCTTATCCTCCTCCTCCTCCTCCTCCTCCTCCCTTTCTCTCTCCCTCTCTATCCATACATGACGGGTAGGAGCCTGGGCTGAGGCCAGCTTGAACTTGAAGTGCACTTTGATCTTCTACACCACGATAAATTCAGCACGCCTGGAACCACCACTCCTTTAGTCTCGGTTTCAGACTCTTTGCCCACATTACTGATGTTTGTTATCAGATAACAACTGCTTGGTGCAGGACGCGGGCAAAGGGTCTGGTGAGTTTGAATCATCGGGGTGTAGATAAAACTCACGTGAGCGCCTTTGCTTTGTATTGCAGTAAGCAAGGAGTTTGTTATGCTTGGTTCATCTCTGTGCCTCTCGCTCTCTCACGCCCCACCACACCACACTAAATATACCTAAAAACCCCTCAAATGTAATGGCCTAGATGCATTGCATTACTCTGATATTTATACAATATCAAATTCCCACTGCTAGGTGTACTTGAGAGCATTTGATGTCCACCAGAGGCCCACTTTCAGGTACCTAGGAGTCCGCACTGGAATAAACATTGTATGGCTTATCTCACACATGATTAGCATGTTTTCATGAATATACAAGGCATCAAACGAATTTTTTTGTTAAAGATTGCACTGCAGTACGGTACCGATCTTAGGAACCTAGCACCTGTATAGGTGCCAGGTAAGCGCAGCCTTGTTATCCCTGTTCAAGCAACGTTGAAGTCCATATACAAACTTTGCTTACTACGGCTCATGTGACTTTCATCTACACCCTGGATAATTCAAAGTCACCAAACTCTAAAGAAGTTGCTTTACAGCGTGTCTTTCAAACTCCGCTTACTACATTACAAACAGTAACAAGGCGCTTAAAGCGCACTGGCTGCAAGCAACCTCTTTACGAGTCGAAATGAGACTACACTCCTTAACCAAGCGAGTAGACGGAAACATCATGTACAACCAATACGGAGCTATGGGAAGGGAATGTGGCACTTGTGAGGCAAATTCTACTGGTTCATTGATACTAAGTTAACAACCAGCAACTCGGAAAACGTAATATGCTACTCCTCAGGATAGTTTTATTTGCGCGTTGTATAAGGGGTGCCACTGGACGAAATCATTTGGTTCTCATAGTGCGTATTCTCAATCTCACTTTCATTGATCTCATTCTCGGGAGGGGCTAGCGCCTTGGACGTCTGACCAAAATGGCAGTCCGGGACTTTACTAAGCAGACCTGCCACTGTGCCAAGAATCTCGGCACTGCCAAAATGGCATAGTGCACATCACCGCCCCCTGCCCCTCACTGCTTCTCGGCCGCCAAACTCGCTGAAGGTTCATATGGCTCAATATGGAAGTCATAGGTAACCGCCCGTATTTCCTGGCCTCTCGGCCCTACTCGGCATTAAACATATGTGTAAGCAAGGGCATGCACCTTCAGACACAGTGAAAAGTATGTACATCAGTTATTTTGAGTATGTTATATTTACATATTGTGCAGCAGACTGCTTGCAGGCCCAAACACAGTCAAGTGCCCAGATGCTGACATATCTCCAAACTGGGACACAGGAGGCACGCTAAAGGCAGCAGGCAGAGCGGAAGTGCCCACGACGAGGGCAGCAGGGAGCCCGGCAAGAGCAGGCCTTCCATATAAAGGAATCTACCTGAGAATGAGAATCTGACAGCGAAATACAGCCATCAAAAATGAGAAATAGCTTCCCATGAAATGAGTTAATTATGTCCAGCCAGCCCCACCATAGCATCGCACTGCTGTATAAACATGTCAAGGAGGCTCCTCAAACAAGCGTTACATCTCTTCGGAGATATGCTTCATTCGTCCACTACACTCCTGTAGCCAGCTGCTGCCGTTCTTTTGATCAACTATATGCAACGACCATGCAACAATACACATGCTACAATAGTTTCCGTGCGTCTAACTTGGAGACGCTGCTGGCACTTCTGTTCGGGATATGGGGTTCAAACAGGGCCATAGCTGAACATTCAATGTGAAGCTTCGTTTATCCTCGCAAGTCATTCTTCGTCACGAGACACTGGCGACCTATATTTTGTACGCCTGCTCACAAGGTCATTGTTTCGGCTCATTGAACTCAAGCGGAAATATATCTAGAGCCACTTTTAGGCTGCCCTTCTGCCTGGCTGAACTAAGAGACCACTTCGAGGTTAAAGCCCAATTCAAATGTCAAGCCCTTAGTCGGCCTTTTGAGGCCCCGCCCGCACCTACAGGAAGTCAGTACCTCTCCCTATTGCTGTGATTATGTACTGTGGCATGCCTGATCTACAACATTATGCACGCATGTACAGGGCCCTCATGTGCATGCTGTCCAGGTTTTTCCTCAGCATTGCAAACACACCTCCTAAAGAGATAAGTCACCTAATGGTTACATATGACTGTTTGTGTGGCAAGTTCCATTGCTAAACAGACAGCTGGATTGAATCCTCAAAGCCATCTGCTACTTAATGCGAGCTCTGGCTATAATAGCCATGCACTGTTTTCTGCGCTAACAGGGCAGAATAAATCGCGCGAGATTTTTCTGCCGGCAGCAATGCACTTTCTTTATGGAACGAGTAAAGTCAGTTCAGGAAGCTCTTTAAGCCGCATAGAATGACACACTATCTCGCCTGTCTATCTAGTCTCCCAATAGTGACCTTTCAAATTGTAGTGCTCATTGCTTAACTTTGTGGTGACAGCTCGTAGACATGGATTATCCCAAAGATCATACTGCCTTCTTCATACCAGGGCCATCTTCCATTTCTAGAGCTATAAAGCCTTCCATTACCACTTCGCAGGCAACTCCAGAGGCAACACTAAGGATTTGAACTTGCAACTCAAGACTTAAGGGGCGCACCGCACAGCTGCTGCCTAAACTTGCACTCACGACAAACAAAGAAAGCCTGATGCAGCTCTCTGGAGCCGTGAAGGCCGAGGGCAGTAGTGATCCTGATAGAAAACATTCCATCCTGTGTTAATTAGTGACTTGGGTGCTTGCAAAGGCAAACATAGAATGATGAATGCTACACCCAATAGACCGCCGAACAATATGATTCATCAAAACTGCATGCAAAGGATGGTTTTAGAAGAAGATGGAAAGAGAAGGAGGCCTCCGTCACCCCCAGTGACCAACACTCTTACAATCCACCAGTACCCACCCTTGCTCACTCGCCAATCAGCCCATCCTCCTTCCCTCACAATGATTCAGCACACGCTACACAATTCAAACATGTTAAGCGCCTCTTCTATTCCTGCTGGCAACACTTGGTCTTTGTCATCACCTCTGCAATCTGTTCTCGTAGAAATGCGACATATGCAACGCGCCTGAGAACCTTACATCCAGATAGTGATTGGCAAGGGTAAACCCTCCATGCTTAGAGGCTAACCCTTACCCTTACCCTTCAAAACCCTTACCCTCATGAAGGGTAAAGGTTGAAGGCTACCCTTCAAACTCTTGCCAAAATGGGCAGAAAATGGTGCTTTGAGTGCTTTTTCATTCACTTATAATGCCAGCCTTCTATTTGAGTAGCTTGTATTGATATAAAAAGCACTCACAACACTTGCAGCTCTATTCAGCAACACATCTGCTATTTGAATGCAGACCCCTGCCAGATAAGGGTTAACTTTTTCCAACCCTTACTCTTACCCTCTGTACCCTTACCCTTAACCCTCTGAGGGTTTGCAAACCCCTGCCTGTCACTACATCCAGAGATTGTCTGCAATTTGGAAAATCTTCTTGCCTCTAAGCCATCGTCATTATCCCAGACCTTCAAAGTGTCTTCTCTGAGCAGTGTGGATGTGCAACACATCCTTGACTTTCTTGACCATTTCGAGTTAAGTTGGTGCTATATGTTAAACATATCAGGTTCTGACTTTTCTGTAATAACAAAGACATTTGAATTATTTTTGAAGAGTGTACTAATAAATGTAAACAGGGAGTGAGTTTGGCAAACTGCTCAATAGCTGGCAGTTTGGCTAAGTAGAGAATGTAAACTCATTCCATCGTTGATATTGCTGCCAGATGTATGATTCATTGAAAAGGCAAGAGACAGAATGGTAGAGATTGGGTATCTGACGTCACAACTGTACATGAGATATGTAGGTTGTACAATGGTAGTGGCGGTGAAAGTGTTTCGCTGCTTTACTAGAGAAACAGAGACAGACAATATCTCGCAGGTGGGTTTTGACGTGTCCTAGCTATGACAATGATATTTATGATAATTCTACCTCACCAGAATTTCGCTTCTAAAATCACACTACTGCACTCGCTGAAGCATGAGAACATCTGCTGTCTTCTCGGCATTGTGAGAGAAACTGAGAGTCTACTGTCGTCTGCGCTGGTGTACCTGTATACGTGTACATGGCAATGTTCTGGATTACATCAAGGCCACTGCATTCAATATGCGTCAGATTCACAAATATGTAGGCTACTCACTGTCTTTAGTAGGCTATGCTTTGACTGGCCTTAACACATGGGCAGATGTATCAAGTAGCCGATGTGCTCTCTTATCTGCACAAAGAAGATATTGCTTACGGCGCTCTTCATGCTGTATCAAGCCTGTATGTCTCTGCCAATGGCATCCAGCGCTGTTATTCAACATAAAATGTAGCAAAATATCTTAATTGACGAGAAGAAGAACATCCGGGTAACCAACATTGGTATCACCAACTTCACCACACCAATTGCAGCAAGCACCACCTTGACATTTGAGAGTGCCAACCACTATATTGCACTGGAAGCACTTGTAGAGACAGGTCATGTAAGTCCGCCTCTCCAACACAAGTGTGCACACAGTGTATATGCCTTCAGCATACTGTGCTGGCAGGTGTGTTGGTTATTTTGACACATTTCTCGAAACTAATCATTCACCTCTTAACTTAGCTGTACCATCACGAGGTCAAACCCTATTATCAGTACTCAAACTACGTAGTATATATTAGAATTGAAGCAGGAGATAAATCACTGTAAGTCTGTGATGTCATTCAATCCAGAGAGCATCTATGTCGAATACTACACAAGAGCATCACATTTTCAGATGAGCTATGGAACCTCATGAAACGGTGTTGGGCCTCACCTCCAGAGAACAGACCAACAGCTCAATGCCTCGTAGAGCTACTTGGCAGGTTACGTTCCAATATGTCTGCCTGTTAGTATTACTGGTCTTAATGTACATAACTTAATCTACTGCAATAAGCCTATGATATTTTGTCTATTCACACGTGTAGTACACTTTTAAACCATCCAAATGTCTTTTCCCTCTTAATGTCATATCTGTTTTGTTTTATAGTCCAGGATCCCGCAATCGAGTTATCCTTACCATTATACAGTAGCTGAATGTGAAGCTCGGTAAAGGCATCATGATAGTAGAGAGTATTTGATCGAGGTGTAGCCCTTGGGATGACAGATAGCCTACTTATAAGTATCCTACATCTTTTTGCACCAAAATCAGAATTAAATCCAGAAACGGCGGGTCAGACACAATGGTGCACTTACGTCACATATAATCCATTGAACTTGAGCCACTGCTGCAGTCGGAGTCCACATTAGTACTACTGTACATTAATGACCTGACAGGGGCCAGTTGTGACTGTGACATTTTTGCAACGATTCAAATGAGTGGCGGCAGGGTTGAGGGCCTGTGACATGCTTCCAGAGACTGGTGGTGAGCGGGCTATCTGGAGCCAAGTTTGGTGTTTGCTCACTGTTATTTGGCTGTTATTGTGCAGCATCTACTATGAGTATGCTGTTTGAGAGTGTTAAGTGGGAAAGAAGGCTCATTGCGCCACAGGCTCGAAAATTTGGGGGTAAGGACTTATCTGTCACAAACCGGTGGGCCCCTCTGTGACTGGTGACAAAAACCCGGATAGTGTCATGGAGACGTGCTCAACGCGTGACCAGAGCAAGCAGATCGAGGTGGATGTGGAATAGATGACAATATACGACAAGGGAGGGGTGACAAGGGCCAACTCCTGGTAGACCTCACAGAACGAGCAGGCTAGTGCCAGTACTTGTCCTCAATGACCAAGTTAGAATTGCTATGATGTACAGTACATGGAATACATACCTTGTCCCCAATGACCAAGAGGTCGAGATGAGGGACAAGGCAAGAGAGTCTGAGTGCTAAGTGTTCGAGAGCGTGAGAAAAATTGAGCCGTGTTTGGGCGCTAAGCGCCGGGATCATCGGAATGAAGTCCAAGGCTCTGGGGCTGCTACCAGGCCATGTATCTGTGCTAACTAAATGCAAGGAAAACGAAAAATAATACTACTTGTGCGTGTCCGTCTGCGACAGATAGCAGACAGGCGGGACCTCCTGTGACATGTGACACCCTGTCAGGCCATTAATGTACAGTACTGCAAGTGAACACGCATGTAAAAGTAGGCATCATATATATAGCTGTAAAGAAGACAGCTGTGAAGAGGACGAGAGAATGAGACAAGTTATGAGTAACCGCTTCGCAAGTTCAAGACTTTTGACAGGTACTACTGAAGTCGGGATCGTGCAAGAATGAAAATTGGACGGAGAGTGAAAAGACCATTTATATTTATACGCTACTCAGTGAAACTATCAGGACCCCTAGCTCAGTGGTAGAGCGTGTGATTCCAGCGGACAACTCGTCTAGCATCCACAAGGTCATCCGTTCAATCCGGGTGGGGTTCATGTGACTGCAGTAAGATACCATTCTCTGTTTTGCACAATCTACAGAATCTTTCTTGTCACAAGTTAAAAGTTGTTCCCCCTGAGTCCTCAGTGCTGAGAGAATCCGGATTTGTTGTGGCCGCTGTGCAGTGTGGCGTGTGCACTGTACACAGTGCAGCTGTATGTCTGTAAGCCGTCATAAATATGGGACCACTGACTGGTAGCTGGCCGTGATCATATAGATTTTGGAGTAAGGACATAACCTTACTATCAGTCACTATAGTAGTTGTACTTCTGAATTGTGAATGTGAAGATGAAGAAGAGTGAAGATGCACGCAAATTTACAGGACATTATTTTGAGTGACTGGCTCATGAGTATTTTATTAAGATAGCTTGGGATGATAGCGACGGGCACACTTCCCTCCATTATGTTCATGTTATTAATGCAGAAGCAACAGGTGCAACTGCCAGATTTACAAGGATTGACTGCATTTTGTCTGTTTACGGTCGGCAACGGAGACTGGATTCATGATTGAGAGAGTTCGAGATGCTCGGGCGCAGCCTGAGCAGCGAGGCGTTCATCACAGTACCGTCCATTGACATAGGCCTAGTAAACAAGAAGCAAAGCACTGGATACAGTGTCGACATCCATCTTCCCCACCATGCGCCATCTCTTACATACCACCGCTGGGAAAAAGATACACGAAGATCTATTGTGGCGTGCGCGATATTACCGCCTTGTCGCGTCGATCAGGTTCCCAAGCGCCTCCAGCCGTGGCCGCCAACCCTCGGCGTAGAAAAAATCCGATGAGACCGCTGATGAATTGCCTGTGCACGCTCAAGTAAGTTATAGATGGAGAGGAAAGGAGAGGGGGATCTACCAGCTGAGAGAGATCGAGCGCACAGGGTAGTCGAGTGGCTTGGGGATGGAGGTTTGTATGAGCCATGGCCAGCGGTCGACGACAACGACCTTCGTGCTTGCCAGCGCGCGAAGACCTTCGGGTCCACCTAAAATCACAGTATCAAGATCGGCTCTGGGCAAAATCAGTGCAAGGCATACCGAATCGACCGTATCCGCTCATCTTCACACCACCAAAAGGCAGGTCTTGGCTGCAAGAAGGTCAGTACCACTTCGTATCTGCTACTCTATGCATACAACGTACTTCAACTATCGAGAGCCCATTAGTTACAAGTCAAACGTCAATGGGGCGATACACTCACGTAAAACACCGCGAAGTCGTTGACGGACACCATGCCGCACTGCAGGTGCTTCGCAACCAGTTCGACGCACTTCTCCTGATCTGGCCCGAATACACTCGCACCAAGGCCGTATCGCGTGCCGTTCGCGATGACGATCGCCTCTTCCAAGGTGTCATACTTCATGAGGAGAGCAATAGGTGCAAACACTGCCGAACTATCAATCCCAGTTAATCATAAATGTGGGACGAGAACGCACTTTCGATCTGTGCAATCTCCGACGAAGGGTCCACGTTGCCGACCACTGTCGGGCTAAAGTACGCGCCGTTCTCGAGGTACGGGTGTCGCCAACGCTTACCACCGACGTCAACTGTCGCGCCATGGTTCTCAGCTGTCTCTAGGATGCGCTCGAGGTGGCCGAACCGGTCAGCGTTGATCATGGCACCGCAGTCCACCGTCGGGATGAAACCATCTTGTGGTTGTGACAGCGCCGAGCCGAGGCGGAGCTGCTTGGTGCGTTCAACAATGGCGGCGTAGATCTCGTCGTATTGGGAGGAGTGTACAATCAGGCGTTCGATGCCAATACAGTTCTGGCCAGCGTTTTGGCTATCGAGGGCGTGTGAGCAGTGTAGGTACCTATGGAGAGGGCTACGTACAAAATTCCGCGCATCCAGACGCTCAGATACTGGTTGATGTCCGTTGAAGGCATAACAATTGCGGGATCCTTGCCACCAAGCTCCAGAGTGACCGGTGTGAGTTGCTCTGCTGCCGCGGCTACGACCTTGCGTCCAACTTCCTCAGAACCGATGAATGTGATATGTCTGATCCAAGGCGACTTGGTTAAAGCCTCTGCCTCGTCCGGGTAGCAGCATACAAGCTGCGACGCGATACGTTAGTAGCTATACGCGTTTGATACACACATAGACACGTACTTGTACAAGCTCCGGGTCTTGACCACATACACGCAGACATTCCTTAATGGCACTAACGTACCACTGTGTTGACCAAACAACATTCTCAGAGCATTTCACGACGATTCCGTTGCCTGCGAAGATGGCAGCCAAGACAGGGAGAAGACGTTGTGCAAGGCTGCCACGATGCTGTCATTGATAACGGCATTTTATATGAAGAGACGTATTGCGTACGATAATTCCAAGATACGATGGCCGAAACCACACCCAATGGTTCGTAGTAGACTTTCGCCTTCTTGTAGACCAGCATCCAGTTTGTACTTCGTGATTCGGGTTTCAAATAGTGTTCTCCATGGCGAACCAGAAAATCCATCTTCGAAGCAGTAGTGAGGATTTCACCAAGAGCCGCGTCAAGCACTACGGCTCGGATATTAGCCTCCTCCACGCACAAGCGAAATGTTGTCACTCACAAGTCTTGCCACTGTCACGCGCAGCGACCTTTGCGCGTTTCTTGGTTGTCAATCAACCATTTCTTCAGACTGCGCACGACCTTGCGGCGGTCTGCGAAGGAGCTGTTCTTCCAAGATGCTTGGGCAGTGACGGACAGCCTGATTTTGTGCGCAATGTCGTCTGCGTTGTCAGCGACGTATGTACCGAGATGCCACGTAGTTGCGGGGTCAAAGCAGGTTATGTATCGCCGTCCTTGGAGATGGACTGGGGGAGAAGAGCAGGGTCTCGCATGTGAGACTCAATAGATGGGTCTTCAATCTTGGTTGCCTCAAAGTTAGGTCCAATTTGCTGTAAAGCGTGTCAATATCTGCCCCGCATAATCACAAATTATCGACGTACTTCCGGAGCACGAATGCGGAATGGCACGGCTCTGTTGCGCATGGAATGGTACCGCTGGAAGACAAGCCATATGCCGAGAGCAAAGAAAATGGAAATAGGGTATAGGATGCCGGGGCCGCTGTCATCGTAGTCGTCAATGTCGGAGTAGGGCGTGTGATAGTCGTCCATAGCGGTCGTGCGCCTGAGTAGTCGTGGCGGCGTGGGGGTATCGTCGAAAGGGAGAGTCAAAAGACAAGTCCAACTCTTGGTCGCGTGGCATCTGAACCTACCGCGTTGTGTGCCCGTGTTTGCCGAGACGCCTGTGGTGAGACCCAGTCAGGCGCCTTAGCGTCATTCCGTCCTTGAACGCAGACTGTCACCGCCCAGTGTACACCACTCCTTCAAGCTGCCCACGATGTCCAGTAGAGAACCAATGTG
>JAKOGH010000307.1:0-170707 GCA_024811115.1 Terana coerulea
GGGGTGTAGATCCTCGGTGTGCTCATCACCGGCATGCTCGTCCCGTACGACGACCCGAGTCTACTGAACGGCAGCGGCACGGCGGCCGAGTCGCCGTACGTCATCGCAATCACGCGCTCGGGCATCAAAGTCCTCCCGCACATCATCAACGCGTGCATCTTCACCTCCGCGTTCTCCGCCGGCAACTCGTTCCTGTTCTCCTCGTCGCGCGTGCTGTACGGGCTCGACGCTGCGCGGGCAGGCGCCGCGCTTCCTGACGTACTGCACGAAGAAGGGCTTGCCGCTGTTCGCGGTGCTCGCCACCGGCTCCTTCGGGCTTCTCTCGTTCATGAACGTGTCCAATAACTCGGTGACGGTGTTCAACTGGTTTGTGAACCTGTCCGCCATTGGCGGCTTCATCGGCTGGTGGGGCATCAACATCACCTACGTCTTCTTCTGTACGTTGCTGCTTTTCCGCCATTTCACTTCCGCATCGACTTATCCTATTTTTTTCAGACCGCGGCATGCGCGCGCAGGGTTTCGACCGCCGCAAGCTCGTGTACAGCAGCGGACTGCAGCCGTGGCTCTCGTACTGGGGCATCTTCTGGACGACGGTCTGCATCCTCATCAACGGCTACGCCGTCTTCTGGGACTTCAACGCGTCCGACTTCCTCACCGCGTACATCAACATCCCGCTCTTCTTCGTGCTCTACGTCGGCTGGAAGCTGCTCAAGCGCACGAAGGTGTGGAAGCCGCACGAGATGGACTTCGTGACCGGCATCCCGACGCTCGAGGAGACGGAGCTGCCGGAGCAGCCGCCGCGCCACATCTGGGACAAGATCTTCAACATCGTGTTCTAGTGTTTCGGCGCGGAGGCGTCTGGGCTGGGTTGTGTAGGATTACGACTTGCGTATAATATCACCTGTATTGTTACTCTGCTTCTTACTATTGCATCTGAATCACTAAAAAGCACAGCTGATTTGCATATGGCTAGGGCTGTTTGGGGGCTGGCGTGTAAGGCCTAAGGGCTGGCAGGAGCCTGAGATCGTACACCGTCGCCGCTGGTTTTGCAGCAGTGTGGACGCTGCCAGTGGACATTGGTCGAACTGCGTCGGGATTGATCCGCTTTTCTGATCCGGTTCGGAGGAGAAATCGAGCGCTTACGCCGAAGTCCGGTGAGCGCATACATCCAGCACTTGCTCTCTTCCGTAGCTGTCTTCCAAACTCCTTCAGGCCACTACGATGAAGAATACGTTCGAGCCAGATTAAAGGTGGTTACTCTCTCGTTTTAGGTGTGAAGCAGCAGCAAGGTGCGTCAGTCCCTAGTTCTCTTTGGTTTTGAGTTGGCGCGAACTAGTGTTGCCGCAGGGCAGGGCAGGGCGACTCCAGGGTGTCCGGCATCGTTCGGCATCGTGCCCTGGGGCACCCTGGGTTCCATGTGGCGCTCCCCAGGGCAAGTCCAGGGCACCCTGGGGCGTGAGCGCCCAGCAGTGGTCAACGCGAGAAACAGACTGTAACGTCCGTTGGGCTCCTGCTCAGCACTCTGAAAGGGTACCTCATGTTTATAAATATTAGCTACACTACCAAGCAATATGTTAGGTGGCTTGGTAATTTTTTAAATTGTGTTTGTACGCTGCGAGGCTCTGTCCAGAACAATGGTGAGCACACTTGGCATCCCAAGGTGGTATGCATCGGCGAGAAAATTGTCAGATCATAGAAATAGCCTTTAAACGATAGTCTGAGTCAATTTATGATATTTGAATCGAGGTTTTAGTCCACTCCACGTGCTCACAGTGGCACTGACCGTGGATAAGGTCTCCCGTGACTAAGCGCGCATTGAGAGCTCGAGCTTTTGGTGTCTGAGACAATGCTAGTCGAAAATGACTAGAAATCGAGCCAAGCATACAACGACGCATGGGATTATTGTAAGGCTGTGTTAGAATATATCAAATATTGCTACAGAGCACTAATATGTGTGTATCGTTGTATATTTGCACTCAATATAAGTAAGCCAGAGGCAAAACATGTCGAGGACACCTCTTGGAGGCTCGCACCCCAGGGTGGTCCAGGGCGACCCTGGGGCGCACGAGGCTCCCCAGGGTGCCCCAGGGCGCCAATGCCGAGATGCCGTCAGGGTAGGGCAGGGCATGCTCCAGGGTTGCCCTGCCCTGCGGCAACACTAGCGCGAACGTCTCATAAATATGATCAGGTATTGGTTTGCACTCTACCAGTCCGACCCGATTCAAGCTTGTCCTACCCTGTGCAACATGTCTGTCGACCCCTCAAGGTCGCGCCGTTAGTCCGGCTAAACGATCCCCAGACTTGGAAGACAAATCTAGGAAGACACCACCAGCTGCGCGAGCCATGGATTTCTCTGAGCGCCTCGAGTGTAACTCTGTTACACAGTCTCGTATACATTCCTTTACATATCTTCCCCTGACCTCTAGCGTACACACACGGACCATTAGCATACACATCCAAACCGTAGTTACATCTCCCCTTCCATATATTGGAAGGACTGCCACTTCCAGCAACACCACCTCCGAAGACTGAACCTTCCCACGCCCGTTCATACATATACCTCCCTCCCTCATAGATGGATCCCCAGTCTTTCCTTCCGTCTACACAGGTATGCCCGTTGTCTCACCATAGCTACTCTCATGTACTTACCAGTCTTTCCTTCCGTCTACGCAGTTTGTTCCCGTTCTCTCGTTTGATCTGAGTGTTTCCTGCCACTGCACACAGCAGGCTTCCATTGAGCTGTTGTTTCGCCTGCGGCAAGCTCACCACAGGATATGGAACACGTTGCTTTTGACCGAATTTCTCGCTACAGTTGTGTGTCTCGTCCTGGACAAGCACTTGTGTGGCTACACCCTGTACAAAACAACATGGAATGCCAAGCGAGACAACTGGGTTGGTGAGAAGTCCATTCCCTGCAGCAGCATACTACGGGACGACTGACAGTCTGCATAGACACTGCAATATATGGGCTATCTCCTCGAGATATTTCATTTGTGCATACTCCACATCGTTTTATCCGGCCGATATGCAGTACGAGAGCGCTGTCGTTGTCGAGATCAAGCACGCCACCGCGAACCTAATCATAGCCAGCCAAGAACACTTTTGGAAAGCCCTCTGAGATGTACAGACGCCCCTGTTGGACTCTTCTGCCAGCTGTGCTGCTCCCATTGACAACAGCAAGCCCGCTCTCCACAGATCCCTGTTTTATTATTACGCTGTACACTCGGTCGATACAGCAGAACTACAAGTACGCATTATGGTTTTATCTTTTGTGCACTCAGTGAAGTGATGGGCTTTCTTATTGTACAGCATAATGCAGCCGATGCTGACCGAAGAAACCTGCCTGATGCACGTCATGCTCTGGATCTGGGTTCATACTCAAAACCGAGATACTCGACTGGGTGCAAAGACACTGTTTGGCGACTTCATTGCTGGCAACAGAGCTCTGTAAATGCCAGAAGCTATACGACGAAGCTGCAATTGGCAACACGGGACCGGAGATGATCTTAGAGGCAATGTTACAAGACCTGAAGGACCAAGGCACAGAGAACGACGAGCTATACTCAATTCTGGTGCTCGTAGTCTCTCTCCATCGCGACCAAATTTCAGACAGCATCTCTCTTGACGCGCCTTCTGAGCAGGACAAATTCTTGTCTGCCTTGGCCGCCCTATCGTTGACAGCTCTGCAGCGGCAAAGGTGCCAATTGTGCTAAGGACCTGATCGACGGTGCAAATGTCTTTCAGCAAGAATTCATGTATTTGTCATACGTCTGCTTGTATATGACCCGCCAGTGCCTGTGTTCTGTGCACTGAGGTTAGCTCATAGGGAGGCTGTAATCTAGGACCGTGCTCGACATGCAAACTCCTTGAACACCTAAACCCCATATACTTCGCAACTCATTTCCGTGTATACCGTGAATTGTCAGGTTGCTTGCCAAACAAGTCGCAGCAGTGCTGGAGATAACTGATACCATGCTGGCAGGTAAGCAGGCAGAAACGCCCGCTCTGTGCTAGTACACTGCCAAGAATCTGCATTTACGTTTCATCGCAGAACAAATCTCGCAACTTGCAACGTGCTGCGCAAAAATCATCCAATGGCATCGCCCGCCCGCCAACTTCGACAAGCAGACCAAGGCAGTATACCGCTACATGCACAAGGCCTGCGTAGATGCACTACACGTTCTTCAGATGGAGCAGTCCGTCCGGGTACATCCTACATAGCCAGCATTGAAGCGCAGCTGGACTGCGTTCGTAAAGGCCCTCCTGCTGCTAGACACGGGCCCGGTGTTCCTGCCACTCCGCTGTTGCGGCTGCATCTGGAAAAAAATATTTTGTCAGACCACACTGCCGTAGTTCTGTACTACTCAGACCACTCAGACCACTCCAGACCTTCCGGTTTTGGGACTGTATCAGTCTGGAACAGTCCATAGTCTTCACTACAGGGTATAGATAGTCTGAGCTTATACTTACTTGGGACCAGTGATATGTATCGGAGCTGAATTGATGATGTATTTGCTTTGAGTCTCTGGAGCAAAGGATCATGTATTCTATTTACAATTGCCTATATACAGATGTAACATGAAGACACACAACTAGGGGAGTGTAGCAGATGTCAACATATCCACTCAAGCATAGAACAGATGCGCTGTAACCATCCTAGATAAGATCAACAGCACGATGCCTGGCGCGCAGCAGGCCTTGCAGCGGACAATGGAGATCTTCGGTATACATGACGCGCTTTGCGCTCGCGTGCAAGATTATCGAGCCGATGCAGAGCCGGCACGCTCGCGTCGCGCTACGTGAAGGTATTGCAGCGACTGGTCTGCGGTAGTGAAAAAAGGCGCAAATTGAACAGTAGAGTTGTAGGCATCATGCACGCACTTGTAGTGAAGGCTCTCATGGTCCTTGGCGGGCATCTGTTACTAACTCTCGTTAAGCACTCTAAGCTCCTCCTCCTAACCAGTCTACACGGTGTTGAAGCTGGTAGGCTTGCAGGTGCGAGCAGGCTGCTAACAAGGTGGTGTTGTTACTATAGTTGTGCAGGTGTATGTTCCTTCGATGCTATGGGGTAACTCGAGGAGTGGCGCTGACTTTTGAATCTTGACGTGGCTAGCGTCCTTGTATCGAAAACCTATGACAATGGTAAGTGCAGGGAAATGTACGCCAGAATGACAGCTGTATCGTGCACGGATTCCTGAGCGCTGTGCCGAAGGCGTTTGATGTTTGCCCTAAACCATCACGCGATTGTGAGAACTGGAGCCGTTCAACAAACATTGGCTTCACACAAATCTCCTCCTCTTGGACGCTTTTACTCACCATCCGGCCGACGCCCTCGAATGATGGAGACGAAAGACTGTCTGCGAGCATCTCATTGCATGACCTGCGTGCAGGAAGGCTGAGCATACCCACCCACCTGCCGCGAGTGACAGCCTGCTCCTCGAGCACATCGCTCTGGACGGTGTCGAGGAGGTGTCGAGCCGTCGGCAGCTCGGAACGCAATGCGTTGGGAAACGACGCAATTTGCCATCGGCGGATACCGAAGATGCCATCCGTGACACGCTGCCTACACATCATAGAGTGTGAGTGCCGTTGCCGTTTGTTGTTAGAGTGAGAAACATATCGTCTCTTAGTATTGCTACATGGACTGTACCACCTCATTCCCGAACGTTGCTGGCCTCAACCTCGCCCCCCTTCTTTCTGAGATTCTGACAGATTGGTAAGCTCACTTCTTTTATCCTCATAGTTTTCTCTCGCATCACTCTGAATGGTAGATGCAAGCACGGAGGTCTTCGAGCCTGGGGGTGGTCTAAGGTAAGTCCTTCTCTGACTTCTGTCTCTGGTACTGAACTCGTCTTAGGTATGCATGCTTCACTGCGGCTGTGAACTCCCTCTTTCCTCCTGGTGCTCTGGAACCAGCTACCTACTCTATTCATGAATAGACTACTCCATGGACCTTTGTCCGGCTGGTTCCCCTATATTTACTATGCTGCCTCCCGGTCTATAGCTCCTGGTAGTATGTATTAGATTAGATGATATGTGCAATACATTGGTTCAACCACACCAAGTCTACGTGCATCAGTGTGAATTAGAGGGTCCGGGCATTGATCTAGGCAAGTCTGTATCTGCTGGACCTTCCAGACCACTGTGCTCAGGATTGATCTGGATAGTAATTGAGTGAGTACTCTAGATACATGCTGCTACAAATTGGTTTTGGAACAAGGTCAAGCGTGGTCTGAGTGGGTCTGTACTGGAGGGTTAAGTCCAGTGATCTGAGTAGTCCGGATTGGTCTGAGCGCTGTATACCACCTGTGCTTTTTCCAAATGTGGGAGCCGTGCCTATGCAGCGTCCACCCACACGCCCACCACTTGTGGGTTTGCACGGGCTGCTGGCTGGTATCATATTGTAATGCACAATGTCAGGAAAAGTGGGTCTTGCTGTGCCCATGTCATTGGCGTGCTCTAAGCTACTATGTTTTTAGCAACTGGAAACACCATAAAGGGCAGTCGCGGCGGCCGTTGGCCTCATGCCACATCCCAGTAACGGCTTTTCAGACTATCAAAACCGCATTAATCACGAAGGAAAAGGAGCGTGAACCAGGCAGATAGAAAGTGTTAGATGCAATGGACTTCGTCACCAGCATCCTGACGCAGCTCGAGGAGATGGAGCAGCCCCGCCACATTTGGGACCAAATCTTCAACAACATGCTCTAGGGTGGCAGTCTGGACTGAGTCGTATATTATGATGACCTACGTATAATATCGCCTGTATTTTTACTTTACCACTTACTATTGCACCTGGATACTTAAAAACACATATTGGCTTGACGCTTCAACGTGAGCGCTAAAGTTCATGTTCTCCACAATCGCTCGATTTGGCAATTAGCTTATGCAACAATCATGCATAGCTCTTCCTAAAAGACCTCTACTTACCACACTACACTCTCTACGAAGGGCTGGCTTTTGAGCGCACGCTGTTGTTAAATCTTATCCAGATCTGCAGGTTTTCCTGCATTTTCGCTCAGCATGAGCACATCAGACCCGAGTCGGACTCCAACTCATGGACAACACTCTCAGAGTCCACCAGCTTACCAGAAGGTCATGCCCTCTAAGCAAACTTCCTTCTGTCTAATGATGGACTGCGCGACTGTCACAATTTCAGCGCTAGTCTACAGCGCTTAGAGTGTAACATCAAGTCACGGGACACGTTACCCAGTCGTCACAACAGCGTTACAAGATGCTGATCAGATTGGCTATGCGACGGACACATGGTTATCAGGGATATGCCTCATACGGACATAGGATCATGGACTCAGTTCTGAATTCATTCTAGACTATGACCTCACTATAAGGTCACTATGACATCGTGTACTGGTAGTGTACAGTAGCTAGATTAGGACATCTAGATAGTGTTGATGATAGTATGATAGCTAGGTCAGATCTGATAAGGGAGTTAGAGCGGCGGTATGCTCTAGAGCCTTAGTCTTGGATCACCTGACTGTATCAGTCAGCACATGGTATTGGAGGTCTTAGATAATGTCTGGGGTCCCTCTACACATATATATAAGAGGCTAGTCTGAGGGCTAACACCTCAGACTCAACAACATCGTTGATTCATATCTCCTCTACTCGCTTTACTCAAAGTCCCCTGCTCTCCCCAACCCCTTCAAGCATTTCTAGCAGGTGAGTATTAGAGTTTTGTGATAGCGACCACAAATTCACGCACAAAACCAAAGTTTTGCTTGCAGCACTCAACTCGGAGCCTGAGCATGCCGACAGGCATATGTAAACGTGCTCCTCCAGGCTGACTTCCCGTCAGCGGTGCTCAGGCTTCTGACTGAGTCGTATATTTGTGGATACAGCAGAGAAGAGTTGGAAGAGAAGGCGTTTCCTCTGGTGAGTGAGCTGTGTAACACTGAATGTACAGACTGGTGAGGTTGGAATGATTAGCTCTACATATTATGGCTGCTCCAAGTATTTGTTCGCTATGCATATCACCTCAGGAATAGTGACAAGCAGCCACCTCTCGAGCCAAAATCCTTGCACAGGGCTGTTGATGCAATCTTCTCCCGTATACCAAAGTTCTGAAACAATGTTTGGGAGCTGAGAGACAGTATGTTGGAGCTCAATGAGCCTCATCGGCCAATTAGCGAGGTGCCGTCTGTCATGGGTGCTATCTACAGGCAGCTCGTCGATGTCGTGTTTGTTGTATTCACCTTGCAAAGAGAACATCCGTGAGTAGCTTGCTGTGGACAAGGTCATATAATCATACTCTAACAGCATATGGCAGGGACATGCCCTTCGTGCACCTGGAGTTGCCACAGAGACCATATGATGCTTACCATCTGGGTGCCATGCAGGCAGTTTAGAACACAATGGGAAGCACTCAAAGTGGCAACGACAGCCTTCTACCCCTCGGTGTCCGAGATCTTCGACTTTGGGAAGTTGTATAAAGGCGTCTTCGCTTACTCCGAAAAGATACTGCTTTCTATGCTGAGAGATCTCAAAGACAAGTCTTTGCCTATAAGGACTTGCACACATCACTCGTCCTTGCATGCAATTTTCATCCCGAGTTCATACCCATTTGGTGCCTTCCCTATCATCATCCACATGCCTTTGCAGCTCAGTGTCGTCTCAGCCAGTTTGGCCACATGCCAGCGCCTGCTCTGCTCTGGGAAAAGGACATCCGAGGGTGATCAGTTTACAGCCAGACTGGAGTTTGCTTTCTTAATGTGAGTTTTTATTCCCAAGTAGATGTGCCTCGGAGACAGTGTTTTTACTACTACTTCTGACATGAAATTTTCCTTCAGCAGTGTGCTTGCAATGCCTCAATTATCTGAATCCAAAATGTGGACTATGCAACCCCTTGAGTCATGGATATATTCTATCATTGGTCTTATCGGCTGAGTCATTGGCATTCAATATTGGCTCGCATCTTGATTCCCAATGCATCAGGTGGGCTGGTATGTATATTACATCCTGAGTTTGTCACAGTGTAGGTAAACTAATCTCATATTAAGACCAAGTTGCAACTGTGGTATTCAGGCTTTTCACACTATTGGAGTGGCTTCCAAGCAATCTTCATCTTGACAGTGAAAGAACCAAAAGAACTCTGTGAATGATCTGTCACATTCTATACAGCTACAAAGCTTGGTACACCATGTGTGACACACTCCATAGCAAGAGCTCCCTTGCTGTCCAACCTTTGTGGCAGACACTGATCACTTAGTGTAACACCATCAGAGGGATGCTTCCACGCCTCGCCCCTAAAGCCTACAAGCCGCCATTGCCAGTAGAGCCCTTTGAGTGGTGTCACTGGACAGAATGCATGTGCAGCGTCTTCAAATCTCACCATCGCCTTCACATGTGCAAGGGCTGCTGGGTCATCACATATTGCAATACAGCATGCCAGTCCAGGTACGTTTGCACCTACTGTTGCTCATTCACATATCTGTGTACCAATATTGTATGCTATCAGAGATTGGGATGAGGGGAAGCACAAGGAGCACTGCGGCCGACCCAGAACATCACAAGTGTAGCATACCTTCAAACTCCAATGGGTGATGATCTCCTTTTGAAATTTTAGCACTTGCAGCTCTACAAATTTAAGAGTATGTCCCCACTGGCTTGCCGAAGCATTTGTGCCGACTTTTTCGCAGTAAGTACCAAGAGGGGTGCGAAAGTGAATTTCCTGACATGCACCTCTAAAGTTTTGAGGACCCCGATCACCAGGGCGGTAGCGGGTGGTGTGAAGCATCACTCCACTTGCCGACGCACGGCATCGTTGGACACTCATAACCAGTCGCATCCCATTTGGCGTCCTTCACAATTTCCTGTCTCTTCCTCAGCATTTACGTGGCAAAAAGTCCATACAGCATATGAAAATGTTAATTGACTATAGATACTCATTAGTGCGATTTCTTCTCATGGATGGGCTCATTTTAAGTGGTGCTTACTTGTCAGCTCTGGGTGATACAACTCCAAAAATTCAATCTTCTTTCTGAAAATAGCCTTATAACTATATGCATCATTAAACAAAACATCGAAGCCGTGCATGGTTATGCAGGAACTAGACACGCTCTACAGCTTCTACTTGGTGAAGACGCTGATTTCGCGACCCACATGGTCCAGACTTGCACGTGACTGACTTTCCAAATTGGCTGAGAGATCACTACCTTGTTGCGTTCGTCGTTCCCTCCTCTCACACAAAAATTGCCCAAAATTGAGGGGCAGCATCGTAGTATGGTGTTTGTTATTCCTGTTCCAAAATAAGTACCCATAGCGGGGTAGGTCACAAGCTTACGGGCTCTCTGCGAGAAAGACGCGAACAGGGACCCAAAACACCGCTACCGCCCCGGCTCCACCTGGCGTGCGTATCCCCGATTCAGATCTCGCCCCCCCTCTTGGTAAGTACCACTAATTATACACAGGCAACCGGCCAGAAGGCTGAAATTCGAAATCTTTCGGATCGTCGCTATCGAGGAGGGATCCCAGATTCTGGGCTGCATTTGCAGCATTGTGTCTGGAATCCGTCCGATCATGTTTTTGAGCAGATCCAGCCTGGGCAGCCAATGCCATGCCAGCGTTGTGCCAGCGGCTGCATGAGGCGGGTTGGAGCGCGCGCTTACTCTCATCTTATCGAAGATCAGGGCCTTAGGATTTCGTTTTGAACACGATCCGGGCCTCGAAAGGAACATAATCAGACGGATTTCACAGACCATCCTCCAACGAAGCGGTCGACACGGAATCAAAGCGATCTCATATCCCTGCCGTTGCACCGGGCCCCTGTGTAAGCGGCGGGAGCAAGGTGGTTTGATTGGCGCTTGTGCGAACTTTGAAGCGCTCACTTGTGCGGCTCTGTCAGATTCTAAGTCTGTGACCTGTCGTCGATTCAACCCGCTAAAGGCTACAATTCACTCAGCTTAAGCGAGTTTCTCGGGCTGAGTCCAGAGTATCTAGCTGGTGCGTTACTCTTTTTCAATTTCTCTACCTCAGATTGGACTCAACCATCTCGTGAATGCTACATCGTGACTTAAACAGCCTGAGCGTGAGTCCACGTCTGTACAGCATGCCAGCTACCTCCTCTAGGGTAGTGCAGCGAGACTGGCTCGACGAACCCCAGAGCTGGAAAACAAATTTGAAGCGAACCCATCAACTGCGGGGAACCTCCGACTTCTCTGAGCTTGATGCACTCTCGGTTCGTCTGCGGGAAGCCTCCGACGAGACATGGCACACGTTGCTTGTGTCTGACTTCCTCGCTGAAGTCGTACGCCTTGTGCTGGACAAACACCTATGTGGATACACCAAATCCGAGATAACGTGGAATATAACTCATGAAACAACCGGGCTGGTAAGAGAGTCTATCAACGATGGTGGATGAGACTGCTTACAGGCCACGTAGACCCTGCGTTACATGGCCTTTCTACTCGAGGCTTTATATCAGTGCATCCACTATATCAGTGTGTACGTAGTCTCCACGCGCGATAACGCTATAATTGTCACAGCCAAGAACACCACTGCACGTTTGATGTTAACGAGCCAACAATCGCTCTGGCAAGCACTCTGGGATGTGCGGACACTTCTCTTGGATTACCACAGCAGTTCTGCTGCTACCTTTGGTAGCGTCCAGCCCTCCTTACACAAGTCCATATTTTCTTGCGGCCGGTTTTCGCTCATGATACAGAAGAATTTGAACTGCGAGTGGGTGTTACCCTTTCCCTCTGCGTGCTTCTGAGTCCAGTGATTAAACTGATTGCTCAACAGGCAAACTCAGTTGTCGTTTACTTGTGAAACTCGTATGCTGCATGTTATGCTCTGCATCTGGGTTCTTACGGACAATCAGGACACGCGATGGAAAGCAATCCACTTGGTAGCTACAACAGCAGCCGCCGATCTCCATTTGTGCGCGACACTCTACAATGAGGTTGCAAATGGCGGCACTGGACCAGAGAAAATATCCGAAGCAATCATACAAGACTTAAGACATCAAGGCGCGGTGGACGATGACTTATACATGATTCTGCTGCTTATGTTTGCTCTTTGACCCGAGAAGATTTCGGACCCTATCTCCACTGACGTGCCCTTTGAGCAGAACAAATTTATATGCGCCTTAGCAGCTTGTCGCCGACAGCATTGTAGCGGCATTGGTGGTATGGGGCTGGTCAATGATGGGCTTATCTTCCAACTGGCATATACATATCTCACGTACGTGCACATATAGTTCGGCAGTATTCAAGGTGTTCAGGTCAGCTCATGGAGAAGATATGATCCAGAAATGTGTTCGGACTACAGTTCCCCAGCGGCACCTGAGCCTAAAATACTTCGCTCCTCAGCACCATGGATATTTGCAATTGTGGGGATGCTGGCCAAACAAGCCGTTCCGTCGCTGAAGGAGCCCCGGGCTAGTTCTTTGTGGGCAGGTATGTTCGGTTACAAACTCCATGCCCAGGACGCAACCTGAGTTGTGTACTGACGCTTGTTGCAGACCAAATGCTGCAACTGACGATATGCTGTACAAAGATTATTGAACTGCATCGCATGCCTGTGCACCTCCACGAGAAGACTAAAGCGGTGTATCGCTACACCCGCGAAGCCTGCTCGGCGACACTACGCGCCCTCCAGAGTGAGCAGTCGATCCAAGCGCACCCTATATGTCCAGTTTTGAAGAGCAGCTGGATGGCGCTGGTGGCTGCCCTTCCTTCGCCGGGGGTGGCCATAAGCCCGGTGCCATTCTTGCCGGTCCGCCGTTGCGGCTGGAGAGAGTGCTTGTGCAGCGTCCACCCGCCCAGCCACCACCTGTGGATTTGTAAGGGCTGCTGGTTAGTGTCATATTGTAATGCGAAATGTCAGGAGAAGTAAGTCATATCCCGTTACCGTGTCATACTCTGGGCTAATGCACACACACAGCGACTGGGAGCAGCATAAGGAGCAGTGTCGCCGCCTTCGGGCTCACCATAGATCCCAATGATGAATTCTAGAATCAATAGTTGCGCGAGTGTTTGCGTATTCACCTTCGCTTATCTTTAACACCCATATTGTTGTACTATACATTCATCATAGTTCAGAGTATATTCTCATCATCGCAATATGCTCTTCACGAGGCGCGCTTCACCTCGGTTCTACCACAACCATGGAAAACCCGTTCACAAGATTAGGAAGCTTCCACGAAGGGAAAGGCCGCTGGCCGGGCCGATGGAAAGGGTTGAACGCGATCTCGTGCTTGCGCTGGGGAGGAGTCGTGATTATCACAGGGAACTAAATCAACGCAGGAATAAGTACTTCACGATAAAGTAAAACAGACAACACCACTTACCACCGCATTTACAGTAAACTCCAACGACTGCTCCAAGTATTCGGTCACTGCAAACGGTATGTAGATGCCGTGCGCTATGTGCACCACTTCGTGCCAGCTTTGGTACGAGCCCAGACCTGCGTTGAGCGCAATGAGCACATCGGGCAGCGGCACCGTCTCGCCCGCCATGCACTTTTCGACTTCGTTCCTATCCCAGGTGGGTGAGTCGCCGTACAGTCGAATCTTCAGCGTGCTCGCGCCCAAGTCCTCTGGCGCCCGGTACTCGTATACGGGGTGCCAGCGGAAAGCGAGAGGCGGAGCGGCGAGCCATGCAGGCCCCGCTTCTTGGATTCTTGGACCAATCTGTGGACGCTGAAGCCCCACATGATGATGGTGATGTCGTGGTAAGGCAGGAGCAGTGCAAGCTCAGAAAACCTGTGACATCGTTCCATCAGCGCATTGTTTGGAACGTCAAGCAATATTCACGCACAGTGGGATGAAGTTGAGCTCCACTTCGGCGCCGAGGAGATGTATGCAGAGTCCTTTCCGGTCGTTCGGTTTGCCGGCCGTCGGACTGGTGAGCTTGAGCGCATGGACAAGCAGCTGGTACGCGCTGAGCGGGAAGCTCATGAGCAACGCCGCGGGCGACTGTTTGGGCAGTTTGCGCCACCGGTACCATGAGTCCCAGTCCTTGACTCCTCCTTCGAACTGCGTTACCAAGCACGGCCGCCGTTCTTCAGACAGGCTCTCCATGTCCAGGTAGGGTATGAATTCGGGCTTGAGCTTCCAGCCTTCCTCGTCGGTAAGATGCCTCTTGCGGTGGAGAAGGTCATAGCCGTCCACATGGTGGAATGCTGCGTTGATTTGGCGTTCCAGCGGCGAAGCACGCGAGAGCGCAGGATTGTTAAGCCCGCCGTTGTCCTGATGCGGCACAAGGCCGCCACGGTGGCTCCAGTATCCAGTGTGGGTACCTCCGAGCACGGAGAAGCGGCCGCGGACCAGATCGAAGGAAAATGTCCCGTCTCGTTCAAGTCTGCCCCACGGAAATGACTCGAGCACAGCTTGCGCTTTCGCAAGACGTTGCATGTGTCTCTACAAGAATAATGAGTCAGCCATTGATAACCAAGAAATGTGCACGAACCTTATTGTCAGCACAGAACTGCTTGTGCCCCGGACTACCGGGTACTGGTCCTCTGTTCCACCCCGAGATACTACACTGGTAACGAGTTAGTGCTACTTTTGCGCAGGCTGCCCGTTGTAGACCAACACACCTCTGGACTACAATACATGATGGCCTTGCAAGCTGAACATCTCTTCGGCTTCTGAGGAGGTTCAATTCTCTTCCGGCAGTTTGCGCACGTCTCAGCAGAAGCTAGAGGCAGTCTGGTCAGTCCAATTTCATGGCTGAATAAAATGACACCCACCAAATCCCCCTTCGCTATCTCCTCCGGTATCGGTAGCCCTTTCTCTAGAGCTTCATTGTATTTCTGCGCAGTGCGGGTCACCCCAGAATAAAAGTGTCCTGAGTTCCGTCCAGACATGGCGGTTCAGCCGCGTCGTCGTCGTCGTCGTCGTCGTGCGGGAAAGGGGAGCTGCTTGTGCCTCTACGCATTTTCATCAGTGGAAACACGTGGCGCTCCACTGCGTGCAACATCGTAAAGAGGAGTTGGGTGTACGCTTTGTATCGAGGATGTTAGAGCAGGCTAGATGGTAGTAGATTGGCGGGAAAGAGTACTTAGGACATCGAGCGCTTGATGGTCTGGACCTTCCCCTCGCCCGAGTCGCCCGAGGTGCCGCCGAGTGCTTAGCGCTTAACACTAGTCTCCAGACTCCAGTGCAGACCTTTAAAGAGGAAAGACAGCCGTTTTTCCTTCACTCTCCAGGTTCCGTCTTCACGTCCTTCTCGTATTTGGCGACATTCACGGTCCAGAAAATCTGGAGAAATTCATCACATTTTCTGAACTACTACGAAATAACGGGCCTACAACACGCTGACATTACAGTCACCTCCGTCACCCCTCTCGCTGGATCCAACTCTCAGTCGGGATGGACACGGTGCTGACGGCGGAGCCCTTACCAACTAACTGTGGACTCTGGCGCAAATATTTCACCTCCCACAATGGGTTACGTGGTCCCGAATATTTCAGCGAAGCGGCGTATCTACTGGAGGAGCTGGAAGCAGCTAACAAGCACACCTGGAGCATGCTCCTCGAAACGGGCTTCCATGTAGCTGTGCTACGCTGCCTCACAGGGGCATACTTGTTCGGCTACAGCAAGGAATATCTGGAGGAGGAAGGGAATCAAGACTCAATCCGAGTGAGTGCACTGTGCTGCAATGTCTTCCACCAGGTAGGAGCAGAGCCTCATCAAGCATCATACTCAGGTTTATACAGTGTGGCTGCTCAGAGTTTTTAACGAATGCCTGCACTCCCTCACAGATCCTGACATACTTCCTTTGGATTTTCAAGACGAAATCCAGAAGGTTGGGGATGCAATCGTATCAGACTTCCGCAGGTTCTGGGATCACCTTTGGGAAGTGCGAACTTCTGTGTTGGACCCGGATGCCCACTCCATGGAATCCGGACACACGGATGAAGAGATGTTTTTCGAAAATTTGGTGATATGTGCCGGCTCATTATCTAGGTTGCACAAGACATGCCAGTGAGTTTGGCAGTGTACATTCCAGCTTACAAGCGTCCCTCATTTTGTCTTGCCAGAACTATTCATTATGCCCGCTCAGACTCTCGCATGGCGCATGTCATGCTTGTAGTCTGGGTTATCAGCGAGGAACGCGAGACGCGATCTAGTGCTCTTATACTGATGGCAGGTATCATGAAGGAGCCACGTATGTATCCGGCGTTTTATCGTGAAGTGGCCCAAGGCTGCACGTGCTTAGAAAAGCTATTGCTATCCATGTTACGCGACTTCAAAGAGGAGTCTGTATTCGGTGCCAAACTGTACCATCTGCTCGTAGTCGCGGGGCATCTGCACCCAGAATTCTGTCCTGAGATCCCACGCCCGATTATCGTCGACACACCTTTACAACAAAGTGTGGTTTCAGCGAGTTTGGCGGCGTGTCGGCGGCATTTCTGTAACCACTGGAGATCAGGGACAGTCGAAACTGACGAATACGTGGTGAACCTAGGGTTGTCCTTCTTGGAGTAAGTGACTACATATAGGCAGGTGCCTGGACCTAATTCTAATTTCAGACTTTACTTGCAGAAGCGCGATTTTCTTGCCTATGGTGATGCAACCAAACGCCCGAATCATAAAGCCGCGTGAATCGTGGATATACTCGATCATTAGCCTCATATCCAACTTGTCGGAATCACCCATACAATCGCAAGACGCACGCTGGGCTGGCAAGTATAGGTCCTGTTTTGTCGGGAAGCACTTCTGTGTACTGAGTCATATTTAGAACATGTCGCCTGCGCTTCCACAGGGCTCTATGAGTTGCTTTCACATCTTCGCTCCGACGCCGGCCACCAAAGAGATGGCAGGCTGTCCCAAGCCATTGTGTATGCTTGCAAAGCCTGGTCGTCTGCGCTCAGTGCGTTTGTCAAAAGAGATCCCTATCGACTATCCCTGCCTGGCGGCTTATGATAGATATCTCATTGGAGAAATCTTGGGAAAGTCTTACCGCGCATTGACGAAGCGGCAGTCCCCGCGTTTGAACCCCTCGAGAGGTGCCATTGGGCGGAATGCATGTGTAGCGTCTTCAAGACCCACCCTCGTCTCAATGTCTGCAAGGTTGCTCGGTCGTTGCGTATTGCAACGCGAAGTGTCAAGCAAAGTGCGTACCCAGACGTGGGAAAGGTGCGCTTTCCGTAGAATACTGACGACCTTTCAGGGGCTGGGAAGACGGAAAACATAAGACGCGATGCAAATGGCATAAGCTGTAATATGTAGCGCGCAGTACTCTGCTGCTTGACCTTCCTCGTATATATACTACCGTATTGAGAATGCGAGTCACAGGCAATTGCAAGCGTCAGGCTGGATCTCGCTGTCCTAAGCATCATGGCTCCGAACCCGCCGCCATAGAGCTGTCTTGTCGCCAAATTTATCTCCCCTGTGTCACATAAGTCGGGTCCGCATAACTGATGAGATTGGAAATGGTATGGTACTGTATGTACAATGCGATCCACTGACTACCAAAACAATGCAACGTAACAAGCTGAAGATACAACTGACAACGATAAACTGGGAATACGAGCATGCGACATTATCTCCAAGCGAGCGCAGGGTTTAACCGAGGCGAGTGTGGAGGAGAGTTCGACTGAGCGAAGTAGGTAGACTGTGAAGGCGAAGATAACGACTCAGGAAGGTACAATGGGATGGTGGGTATGAGCTCGAAGACGTGCTGCGCCGTGGGGCGGACACCGCGGTTGGGTCCCGATGGCGCGGGTCCGGGCTCGGTGGAAGTCATCACGCCGTGCACACGAGGTTCTTGCGACATGCCCTCGCCCCAGCCGTCGGGCCCAGGAGTCGCGGGTAGGTTGGAAATCGTGCCGCGTCCGTCCCAGATGCAGCGCATGTCATTCCCTGGGATGATCTGCGCAAGACGCCCGGTCTCAACGTGTCGGATTTCGATGAAGCGAGAGTCAAAGAGAAGGACGTATGGCGGATGCCAGCCAACGTGTTCTGCGGTGCCTTCCCATTCGATGGTCTGCACTGACTTGTTAGGGTCAGAGCGACTGGGATCTCCGTGACGATCAACCCAAAGGCCGAATTCTAGCGAGATTTAGCACGGAGGGAAGCCGAACATAACCACAACTCACCGTCATAGCACAGCAAGAACTCGTCTTTGCTCGAGCGGAACATGCCCATGGGTCGACACGATTCACAGCGTTTCGCCAACTTCTCCAAGCGAGGATCATCTCGCTGAGGGATGGTAACACTCTTGAAGCTACCATGGCGGTCAGTCTTAAGTGATGGAAAGGCATGAATATTGGGACCTACTCAGTCAAGTCCATGATCTCAAAGCCCTTCGTGCAAAGGATAACGATCCTCGCCTTGAGGAAGATCAAATCGAAGGACTCCGACGGCAGGAAGAAGTCCTTCATAAACGTTAGCTTAAGTAACTCGTGAGCGTTTGGACTAAACGTACCCTGTACACGCGGAACCATTCCGATCTCTGAGCCCTCAGGCCAAGGCGGGATCCGAGCGTTCGAGGGGCTTCAGCTCTTTCGTTGATGTTGGCTAACACAGGCTCTAACACACGGAAGACGCTATCCAACTGGTGATGGAGGATTCACGATCAGCGGTCTGACAGTGTGCAAGGCAGTGGACAACTGACCCCTTTCTTCTTCATGTAGATGACTAACGTTCGGCCGTTCAAATTTCCGACGCTGAAGAAGTGCACGTCCTTATTACCGCTCAGTTTCTGGGGCGTCTGAGACGTATGGGCGATTTGAGGCGACGAAGGCACCAGTGCCTCGATATGATAGGCAAATAGTGACTACATCATACGAGTGAGAGTAAGTCTCGTTCAGAGCTCTGCTATGGTAGACTGACCTTGTCAGCCAGTACAAGGAAGATGCCGAAGTCTTCCAACATCGCACATTGGGTCACCATCTTCAAGTGGAGTACCCGGCGCATTGCTATTACCACCGTATGAGAAAGTTGACACCTCTCACAGCAGTAAGGCTTACATCTCGAATCATGCCGGAAACCAATCCAGACACCCTCAGCGCATCCGATCGCCACCAAGCCTCGGCCATCAGCAGTATCTGGTAGCAAACAGTTAGCCGGCATATTTGATACGACAGCAGACCTGAACATACTGAACGGCACCGAGCAGGTGACCTTGCCAGTGAACGCATTTTCGTGACTCCATCCCTGCGTGTTTGCACCAGGGAGCATAGACGGCACAAGGAACGTATCGGCACTAAGAGTCTCGACCTCGAAGACTTTGTTCGACTCCTGGACGACCTTGCGGAGCCCAATTGCTTCCTCCAGCTTTTGCTTCCACTCGTTGCGCGCTTGGGCAGACTCCGAGTATACAGTCCACAGTCCACCTAGTCTGCCGTTGTGGTGTATTGTGCATGGGTAGACCGCGCGTGAATCTGTCGCAGTTTCCGGACTGGCTGACGCTCCTGCTGGGCTGAAACCGTTGGGATCATGTTTGTCTCCACCACGTAGACGTGGTCGAAGAAGCCCGCATTCCGTTGCGTCGGTGGGTCGGTGAAGTTTGCAAGCGTGAGCAGATCCAAGGGAATAGGCTGTTTAACGCGTCAGTGAGACTGAAGAAATACGAGTGAAATCAAAACATGTTCTCACCCGGCGATAAACCTGGTATTTCGTGACCCCGTCTCTATCCTTTGGCTTGGTCATGACAACTGAGACAAAGTCAACGTCGGTGTCAAACCAGGGAAAACGTAACATGAACATACGATAGTTGTCAAACAAAAGAACGAATAACTCCGTCCACCCGCTCCATTCGAAACCGCTATCAGGCTGTCTGAGCAGTTTGCCGGTGTGAATAAGCGACCGATTCTCGTTCAACAGATCCATGTCCTGCACGTATCATCAGTGGACTGGCAGGACAACGAGCGGGTCGTTACGCACGATAGTCTCCCCGGGTTTGAAAACCAAGTTCGAGTTATATCGCCAAACTTCGACTTTCTGTTTCGCAGAAACGACGCCAGGCTCCGTCTCCTTTCCAAGCGCTTTGATCACTTCCAGGACTTGTGGAATTGTCTCACGATCTTCATGACCTTCTGGTGTTTCGTCGAGAACACCCTTCAACAGCAGCTCGTAGCGAAGCAACCGAGGAATGGGCCGGTTGATGAAGGCCTTCATGTCCAGCTTCCGTGCATCTGGGTGTCGCGTACATTGCTAGTAAAGCCATTAGGTACATATTCTTTAACCGGCAAGAGATATACGCACCTCAACGAAATTCTTAAACAGCACATTGTTCGCCATCTCATCGTCAATGCGGTAGGCTGCGATAGGGTAGTGCGGAATATACTCCATGTATGCCTCTCGGAAGTTGAGGACGCCGTCATACATAGCAGCAGTGATGCTACGGATGCATGGATGTTCTTCGCGTTGCATCTCGTGGAAGGTGTTAAGCATCTTACGATGGTGCATGTGCAGTTCGGCGAAGTTGTGGAAGACGTCGTTGATGAATTGCGCAAGTCGATCCCTTCCTACGATGGGAGGGTCCATTTCGCGCAAAGGCTGGACGTACATCTGGAGGAAGGTGAGTCATTGCGACGACGCGAAGCTCAGTCGAAGACTACGTACCACTTCAATGTTTTCCAGATCCTTCACGAATTCCATCTCGCCCTTGATCAGCTCGAAGATAATTCTGCATTCAAAAGTCAGCCACAGCGAGCTGCCCGGTGTTAACTATGCTACTCACGACTGACGTTTGGCCTCCTTCTTTGGCATAGCCTTCCTGACATCCTCGGGCACGAGATTGTACCACTCGAGCTTGGCACTTGGACCCTTGTTCATGGCCGACTGGAACGTCCACAATTGAGCCACGGTCTGGAGCTTCTTGATAGCCTCAATGGCCTCTTTAAGGAACTCTGCGTCAGGATTACCTTCCGTCGTTTCCTTACATATCGCCTCCAGCGTATTCGGATACTTCTGCAAATGTTCCGATGGTCGGCTAAGGAAATGTTTCAGGTCGAGACGATGGGCATCCGGGTGCCGTGCACATTGCTTCGCGAAATATCATTAGAGTTCACGACAAGACGAAGATACCTGACAATTAGCTCACCTCTAAGAACCGACGGAACTCCACATTGTGTTCCATCTCGTCCTTCAGCCTCTTCTCTGCGACGGGAAGATGCCCAAGGTAGGCGGGGTATGCCAATCGGAACTCGGTCGCAGCGTCGAGGAAGATATCACCAATGCCATGAATGACAGGCGCCTCCTCTCTCTGGCGCACGAACATGACCTCGAGCAGTCGGCGGTTGCACTCTCGGAGATCAAGGATGTTATGGAACACCTCGTCAATGAATTCGTCAATTTCACTGGCTCGGATGATCGGAGGCATGGCAGTGCGTAATGGGCGGATGAAAAGCTGTCGAGCAGGTGAGCATGCTGGTATCGCATTACGCCAAGCAGATAACTTACAGTTTCGACAGTGTCAAGATCACGCAGATATTGCTTTTCTCGGCTGACCACCTTGTGGATGATGCTACGGAGAGTTAGCAATTCGTCGTGTTGAATGTGATACGAAACGTACTTTTGTCGGTTTATTTCGCTCTCGGGCAATGTTGCTAAGATGTCGGGTGTAACAGTGGACGTCCAGTCATCCTGTCAACCCTGGTGAGTTTGTGGAGAAAACGTGTCTAAACAATAGCAAACCTTCTCTTCCGTTTGCTCCGTCTCAGTGGCGGCTGCTATGGCCGGAAGAGCGCCACGCTACAAAAGGATGTAAACAACACTACGAACATCTCGTCTGTATGACTTCGTACCTTTCTCGGGCAAGCAAAAGAATAGCAAGGGTTTTCATCGTCACAGGTAACCGAGTAACACTTTGTGAGCATTGTGAGAATACCCGTCGGCAGCTCCTCCTGCTCCATACGCATGTCGGACCCGCCCTCTTGATCGTCGAGGAACATGAATACATCTTCGACGCCGTCTTGGAGAATTCTACCACCCCACTCGACTTCGTAGAAGAAGAGTTGTGACTGAAGACTCCGGGCAACTTGAAGGGCGGCTCGTCTGTCGTTTGTAGAGATACCATGTGTGATCAGTAGATCCCGCTGGATTTGGGACTGTATTGTGGACTGCGAAATCCTGAGTAATGGGTCAAGTTAAGAATAGGTAAGACTTACAACAATATCTTTACCAGTAAATGCACGCTCGTAGGGTATACTTCCCTTCACATGAGTGCCCCGTGGCACTTTGTCCCGCAATCGCACAGCAATATGGCTGAGAAGCGCTGGGTTGAAGAAACGGTCATCCCCTTCCTCGCTGGGGTCCTCATCGTCATCATAGTACTGGTCTTCATCGTATCCTTCGTGCAGTTGGAGCGGGCGCTTGATATCTTGCAGCGTCCGTATGATGTCGTTGTCCTTCCACGACCGACTCGACGAAGCCACAGGTTGAGCCCGCGACGGACCAGGTTGTGCTTGCAGATATCCAGTGTCAATTGCGGGAGACGCTTCATATTTGGCCGGAGGAGGGGTGCCCATCCACTGGTATCCGAGCGTGATACATATGAGCCAACAGAGTTCCCCCGTTCTACTGAGGTAGCAGAAGACGAGGATGGGTACTTAAATGTCAAGGTCCCGCTTTCCTCGTAGCCGGACGACCGGGTAGAATCCACTGTCGAGGCGGTCGTCGTAGACGTGTTGCGCGCGACGGCAGCGCCTGGCTGGAAAGATGCATTTGAAGATGACCGTCCAAGAGTATCTGATATGAATGCATGAGCTTCGCATCGCATAGCTTGGTAGACGTGTACAAACAGCCTGGACTGGGATACAGCGAGGAAGAGCTTGAGCCTAAATGCTGCTGAGGAGACTGCGAATGTAAGACCGGTGTTGCCGAGTAACCTGGTTGCAGGCTAGTCGGAGGCGATAGTTGCGGCGGCGATGCAGTGTATACGTCTGGTGACGCATACATGTCATCAAGCGACGATGGAGAGCGCGGTGGAGGTTCATCGTAGCCATTCTGATAGGTAGACCGGGCTGCCGTCGAGCGCGCGGACGGCTGTCTCTGAACATTGCCATTCGTCTTGCCGTAGTCACCAGGCAGAGTCCAGTCGATGCTTCCGCCATTTACGTCCGGCAATGGCATAGATATGGACGGTACATCGGACACAGTGCTGCTTGCTGTAGGCGGTCGGCTTGTGCTCGGCAGCCTCCGTGCTGGGCGTGGGTCTGGCGGCAACCCCTTGTTAGCGAGGTATGGCGACTGCGAGGAATGGCCATTGTGTGTCCCGTTTGTAGCGGTCATTCCGGCTGGTGTTGGTGGCAGGCGTCGACCAGTACTGGCTTGAGGTTAGTATACTGGCATTGAATGTAGAGCGAGGCGACTCACGAGTCACTGCTTCTATGCTTTGGTCGCTGTGCTCCTTCTGATGTATCCGAATAGTATGATGCATTTGTGTCGGGGACTGGCATATACATCTGTGGAGGCGGCGGCGGCGGTGGTGGTGGAACTGGTGTAGACCCAGGGATAGGTGGTAGCCGTCTAACTGCCCTGCTTTGCGTTGGTGAAGTTGGGACTGGTGTCGGCAGGGTTCTGGGCGATGTGGGCAGTCCTACCGGCGGCGTGGCTGCGTCCCGAGGTGAGTAAACAGAATCAGGTTTCATCCTAGGACGCGGTGCGTACGAGTAGGGCGGACTGCTTTCGCCTGCATCGATCTTGATGTATCACCACCGTCGTTAACGTACTGGCTGTATGCTCTCTCGTACTCTCGCTCTCCGGGTGACGGCAGCTTGTGAGATGAGTGTTCAGAGGTAGGAGATTCCTCCGCAAAGCCGATCAGGACCTGGTTGTAGAGGGCCGCCAACTCCTCGTCTCCAGGAGGAGAACCTGGCGGATGGGCTGAAGGAGGCGACATGCCGCCTGCCCGCGTGTTTTGAGGTAGATCAAAGATGGAATTAGGGCAGAAACGTAGGAATGGTGGGAGTGGTGAGCCAACAGGTCGTTGCACAGCGCGTTAAGGAATGATATTCGTGGTTACCAAATGTGGTTAGGATTCACGCGAAAAGCAAGCTGAGACGGGCGGTAGTCAGTCTTGCCTGTATTCATCTATATTTGTACCATAAAGGGGTTTTATCCAGAATAACCAGGCAGGACCAAACGTTCGCCTTCACCGTTTCTTCCACCACCACTACGACATTTCGCTCTGGCCCATATTCGAAAGTATGGAGGCTTGTAACAACGCGACCGTTACTAGCTCCAGAACTGCGTCTTCAGTGCACGACATTAATGCAGACAAGCCACCATTCGGCGCCAGGTCCGTTAATTACAGATCATAACATGCACGGTTTCCAACTGATTACTTGCATAGCGCAGGTTCTTGACGGAAGATCAAGATGTATGGAGTCAAAATGCTTGGGACCATGTCCCTCCACCAGATGACCAGGATGAAATCATCGCGGCTGCCATCGCAAAGCAAAAGTCGGCACCCATTCCTGAGGATGAAAAGATTAAATATAACGAAAAACCTGCTAAGCATTGGTAAGCAATCACCTAGCTAGTCCTCATGACTTCGACCAAATGTCTTCAGGGACAATTTCTACAAGATGAACGCCGGGAATTTCTTCCGGAATCGTAAATGGTATAGAGCAATTACCATCCCGCTCATGAGCACAACTAATAGGTAAAACAGGTTGCATCTGGAATTCCCTGAATTAGTACGAGCAGCGGAGCCAGAGGTGTGTGCAGAAATATCCACAAATGACATGACTCTGATCTTGAATGGAGGCAGGTCCAGTGACAATTGCGGAGATCGGCTGTGGTCAGTGCTTTTAACGCATCGCGTTACGTTTTGCGCGCAGCGCTCAGCTATTCTCAGGAGCTGGCAACGCCGTTTTCCCACTACTGTCTTCCAATCAAAATCCGAAGTTGAGCTTGAGAGCCTATGACTACGCTTCGCATGCCGTCAAGGTTGTGCAGGTACGCAGACATTCCTTAAGGCTGGCTAGGAACTAATCGCCTCGTTGGAGACATAGACTAACCTTCTGTATCTTTCACCACCCATTGGCGACATACAAGCCGCTGTCTGGGACTTGTCGTCAAGCTCACTACCGCCGGGTCTGCCGGAGGGCAGTGTAGATGTGATAATCCTCGTCTTCGTTCTCAGCGCTCTGCACCCGGACGAATGGCAGCGAGCGATTGCCAACGTTCACCAGGTATGCTCTGCGCTAAGCTCGCACGGCTTCGGCTAAATGCCGTTATTCTATGATCTCTTCCTAGTTACTGAAGCCGGGCGGCCTTGTGCTATTTCGAGATTACGGCCGCTATGACCTAACCCAGCTGCGCTTCAAGAGCGGTAGATTATTAGACGAGAACTTCTACGTCAGAGGTGATAAAACGCGAGTCTACTTTTTCGAGCTCGGTGAGCCCTTTGCATGACTCGTGGAAGGGTCGCTAACCTGCTCCGCCAGATGAGCTTGCGCTCCTTTTCACTGGGACACGAGTCCCTTCGTCGTTCCAGACAACGAACGTCGAGTCTATTGAAGAGGAGGAGAGCGCTGTTAAAGATGTGTTAAACGGTGTCGCTCCTTCAACAGCAGCGTCCGGCTCCCAGGCCCCGACAATGCTACCAACTCCGGAACCGTCAACGAGTTCCATCCCCTCAATAGCGCCCTCCATTCACCCCTCTCTGTTGGATCCCTCCGGAAGTGCTTTACCCTTGGCGCATCCGTTATTTTTTAATCGAGCAACTGGGCGTGGACCGCCGACTCATAGTGAACAGGAAGCGACAGTTGAAGATGTATAGGGTCTGGATGCAAGGGAAGTTCCGCAAGCTGTGAGTTTGACCATATCTCGGAAGTAGCGTTTTGTCAACCTCCTTCCACTTCTCGCGATGGGAGCCAAATCTGTCGTTTATGGAGTAGATTATACTGCCTGTATCGCGCTGTGTACTCAATATTGTCTTGTTGGTGCCGCAGGCTGTGCTAAGCTCCCTGGCGAAGCTTGCAGCTTGTTGTGCGAACAGCTGAGCTGCAACGAACGTCGAAGATGCTTACATTGAAGTGGAGATGGGCCGGCAGAGACCGGCTGCACATGCCGAGACGTGCCGTCGTCAGAGCACGTAGGCGCCTGAGTATAAATCGGAGTGATCCCTTGCACTGCCAATCCCTTCCTTCCCCTCCACATCCATGCGGCGGAATCATCTCTGGCTAGCACAACTTCACTTTAGGCTCCATTATTGCGAGTAATACACATAGCTGGTCCACGACTAAGAATACGCTTGGAACCGTGAGCCTTTTTGTTGCAAGAGGTGTTAACCACAACACGCCGGTTGAGTCTCAAGCTTTCAAGCTTTTCAAGCCTCAAGCACCGTCCACTGTTCTGCACATTGGCAGTACTAGTGTGGCACAAGCTCGTTGGAGTCGACGTCACACATTTCCCCCCATTTTAACATGGCCCATCTTCAGACACCAGTAGGCATGGCGGAGGACACTTACGCCAGTGTCAGTTATGCTCTAATTGACCAGCCGACTCTCAGACATAATACCCCAAAGAAGGTTGGCTTATTGCCAACTTTCCCTGCGGCTCTCTTCGGAAATGCGCCCGCTAACATGCTTCGGCGAGCCTCTATGCAGAGCGCCGGTGTTAACGACCCCGTGAGTCTTACGTGTGTTGTACAACATTGGTATTTCCATGCTTATCCTGCCTCACAGGCCATGACACCATTTCTTGAGCATACAATGCAGACTGCCGGGTCCTCTTCGTTTCGCGTTCCTATGTCACGAAAGATGACCCGAGACGTTTGGTCCCGACTTCCAGGAGAACTTGTAAAAGCGGTTTTGGAAGCAATGTCGCATGACGCGGGTAGGTAAGTATGCCGTGCAGATGCCATCGTCACTATGTACTTCTCATCCGTATTTAGGCTTCCTTCAGACCACTACAACTGGGATAAGGTCAAATCACACAAGCAAGGCTACAGCAACGCGGCCCTCACTTGTCGAATGTGGAGTGAATATATCCGCCCATGTTTCTTCCGCCATCTCCGTCTCCGGCTGCTCACGGACGTAAAGCAACTTCTGAACATTCTGTGTTCGCCACTGTCTGGATTTCTATCTGGGCACATTATCCACATTACGAGCTACCGTCTGCCCATTCAACGCTCAACACACGAGGCTCGACTATGGCAGCTTTTACTGAGGAGGCTGCCCTCACTTCAGCACCTTGAACTCGAAGGAGTCGCTGAATCCTCCACCAGCTGCGGACCCATTCCTGGGCTGCGGCCTTACATCGCCCATTGCAATGAAATGCATACGCTCATTATCCGACGGCTACAAGTCGACTCCTTCTCATCTCTACTCCGGACTATCGGGACTCTGTACAACCTCAAGTCTTTGCATCTGGCGCTTGTGAAATGGCCGCAACAGGGCGACTTGCACCATCCGCCTCGCGTTACCCACATGTCTGCAAGCTTAGCAGCCGTCCAAGCGCATGGTTGCCCGTCCAGTTGGCTATTTGTCTGGGGCGTTTGCAATGGCTAACGTCTTATACCTTCCTCAAACGCAAGGTATCAACAAGAAAGCGGCGACGGCAGACGCTTCCGCGATGGTCAATTGGACGAAGTTGCAATTCCACGGGGTGTTTGCACCGTGCGTAGCATATTCCAGACTGAACCTCGGAAGTGATGGTGCGTCCCAACCACTTGGTATTGTGTCCAATCACTGATCAACTAGCATTGTCAGGCAATTGTGTCCTTCTCGTCACCATTCGGAATGGACCTGCTGCAGCTGTTCGGCCTATCATTTTTCTGGCATTCGAAACCCGAAGGCTCGCAGCAGAAGACAAAGGTGGCGCTATATACTCACAGGAAAACCGGCGGGTGGTCCACAGGATCATTATAGCTTACAGGACGATGGAGGACGCGGAATCCAAAGACTGGCAATCCTACGCAAAAGTTGCGCGGCGAATGAAGTCGTTGGTATCGGTAGAGATGTGGTTTGGGAGCAACGCGACTGAAAAGAAGGTCACTCGGTGGGAGAGACGTCTGGGCAGACGTTTCCGACGCATATCGTTCGCAGTCAAGCGCGTCGAGGGTGTTCGCGAGGTGGATGCAATCATGGCGACTGCGCTCGGTATCGAGCTAGAACAGATGCCTAATTCATAGTGAGGACCGTAAGGCCTACGGAATCGAGGACGGATTTTTGCAAGGGGGATGCAAAAATAAAATCCTATACGTGAGGCCATAAAATCCGAATAACGGCCCTCGGGGACCCCCCCCTCTTCGGCACATTCCGATCATTCCCACGGTCTATATATGGTATCTCGGATCACGTTCAGCGCGGCCGTCAGTGGACGGCAGTGCCCGCCGCACTCGGTCACGTCGAGTACTCCTTCTTCCTTTGCGCGTATTGTAGTGCAAGCTGTGCGAAGCAACTCAGTATTTTACTGTGGACCTTCAGCGGGCTAATGTCGCGGAAATATTATTTGTGAGAGCTGGTGAATCATCAGTGATATCAGTTCAGCTCAGGCCGGCAAATATCCCTGAGCTATGAACATCAATATTGTTACTATGTCATATTGCTCAACCCATGTCACCCAGCATATAGAGCTGCCGGTAGCTGGTACTTATCCTTCTGAAGGGTTCTGGACCGAGGTGTCGGCACGGCTAGAATAACATTGTTACCCCAGTGACTTGTCACCGTCACTGAGTTGAAGCAAGTATACAGTGCATAAGTAATGGTGTGACCGTTACTTACCCAATCCAACCACACCGAGCTCTTGGGGGTAGAAACACGCATGAAAGAGGCTTGCGTGTTCGTAAAAGTCATGTACGAGCTATTTTATGCCTCGAAGATACCATACTATGAGATTATATACTCTGGAAAAAATCCCGGATAACGTCCCTCGAGGGACCCCCTCCCCTGCCCCACGTCAGGGCGCTTACGGGTGCAAGCCCCTTGGATTTTTGTGCCAGCTTTTGGGCGTCAGCCCGAGACCTCCCGAGACTCCAAAAGCGCTCGGCGGCTGCCTTGCTGGTTTGTAGTCTCTAGAGCTCATTCGGTTTCGCTGTCTCTTGTATTCGTGCTTGCGTGCAATAGTCGACATGAGCAGCCTGAACGCCGCCGCTGTCGACTCTGCAGCTACGAGGTATGCAGCTAAACCGGTCCGGCAACGCTTTGTTTCAGCTCATGATACGAGCGGAGGCAGTGTGTTCGCGGCGTGACGACAGTTGTCGTCGGGCCCTGTCAGCATGTCGTCGCCCGGAAACAGGCAGATCATTGTACACACCTGGTGAGCGGACCCACAATGACACAGGCAATTTCGACGAGCTTTGTTCACGCCTTGGCGGTAGGTGCAACCTACAAACATCTCGACAAAAGTATTTGACTTTCGCATAGTTAAGCTTCGTTATACTCGCGCAGGCCACCGGTGTGCCACTCGCTTGAATAGCGAGTGGCTCAGTGAACTCTTGTTCTCGAGGCTTTATTATCTGCGACCTTCGACGAGCCAACCTTCCGTCCTCACATACAACCTGCCTCGACACCAAGCCATTCTTCCCCTTCTACGCTTTGGACACGGACGGGGATGGAAATCACAGCGACCACCTCGTCTGCAGTTGCCCGCTTCGCCCCTAGGAAAGTATTCGAGGATCGCAGTTTGGTCCGCCGGATTGCGGAATGCTTTCACCCTGTAAGCATGTACCATCAGTCACCCACTCGCCAACGAGAGCGTCGCCGGCAGCTCGAACGAGGCCCCACGGACGCGCAGACTATTTATAACCTGGCACAAGTGAACCACCATGCGTACGAGGCCGCCATGGATGTTCTCTGGCGCAACGTCTCGCTGGGAGAGCTAGAAGTGGTAGTTGAAGGCAACTGCCCACCTACGGCGAGTGTGACATTTCACCTTGCTTGCTTTCGTATTCACGTCGGATATCTAGGGTCTGTGGAAAATCTGGGAGACCGATGTGAACTGGGAGACGTTTAGCGAGAACTTTGCGTGCTTGATCAATGCCTTCTACCTCCGCATGGACCAGTGGCCCCTCTTCTCCACGACCACACCCGACCACACCGAGCTTGGCCTCGATCGCTTACGATACTTGACGGCCGATATTCATTCGCCAGAAGCTGTCTTCGTCACTAGGAAGTTCGTGGTCCCGAGCTTGCGAACACTTCACCTGACAATCCACCCCTACACCGATCCGGAGGACCAAAGCTACTATCCCAGTTACTTGCGAACAGCCCTGTTCAACAAAAAGACGGCAGACGTTCTCAGCGACCTCGAGCGCCTCGAAATTGTCGTGACTAGAGAGTCGTACCCCCTGTGGCAGGAATTAGAGTCGGACATCAAGATATTTATTGCGTTGCTGCCGTCACTCAAGCACTTAGAACTTCCCGAAAACACCCCTGCTGGTTCTGAAGCCGAGGATTTGGCAGGGGCTAGTCCGGATGCCGAAGACGCGGAAGACGCGCCAACGGAGGTTGATTCTCGAGACGGCTACGAGCTTGTCGAAAGCTCCAACGATACGTTGGTACCTCGAGCCTTCCCTGAAACCGGACTGGCGGCGAAGCCCTCGCATTCTTCCTCAGATTACGCCGAACAGTCTGATTAGGGTTGCTGAAGGTCATTAGGTGCTGTAGTGCGAAGGGTTATGAGATGTAGGGGGATAGCCGACTGTTACATTTTTACTAGCTTACTTATCACTGTGTACGATGGTGCTACTGTATTATACACTTATTTCTATCCCTCTTGACCGTCTGAATTCCAATGGCGTCCATTTTTTGATTAGTGGTGGAACAGGCGCAAGTCAGTGTGCGCAAACACAATGTCGTGCTCGTCCGCCGCCTTGATGCACTCCGCATCCATGACGCTCCCGCTCGGCGCCGCGAGGTACTTGACTCCACTGCGGCGGGCGCGATGCACGTTGTCGGGGAACGGGAAGAATGCGTCGCTCGAGCATGCGACGCCCGACAGCTGCGCCGCGTGGTCCGCGCGCTCCTCCGCGGTGAGCGGCGCGGGCACATCCGCGAAAAGGCCTTCCCACTGCGCGCGCTCACCGCCCTCGAGCACCTCCCCGCCAACGAAGAGGTCGATCGCGTTCGCCTTCTCCGCGCGCTTGACGCCCTTCTTGAATGCCAGCGAGAGCACGCGCGGGTGGTGCCGCAGCCACCAGAGGTCGGCCTTGTGTCCCGCGAGGCGGGTGCAGTGGATGCGCGACTGCTGGCCGGCACCAATGCCGACGATGGCACCGCGGTATGCGTAGGCGACGCTGTTGGACTGAGTGTATTTCAGAGCAAGGGTGGCGACGATTAGGTCGATCGTGGCTTGAGAAGGAAGCTGCATACATATGTCGGTCATGAATTTGGTGAAGAGCGGGAAGAGACGTAACGCACCTCTTTGTTTTTGGTGACAATGTTCTGGAACAGCTTAGCGTCGATCTTAGCGTCGTTTCGGCGTTGCTGCATATGAATTCCGTAGACCTGTCTCGTCTCGATCGCGGCAGGCTTGTAGTTCGGGTCAATCTACACAAAAGCTGATATCAGGAGAGAGCCTTTGTAGTGAAATGGAAACGCATACCTGCAGAACACAATATTTTCCGCCTTTCTTCTGACCGAGGACTTCAAGGGCCTCGGGCGAGTAACCGGGGGCGATAATGCCGTCGGACACCTCACGAGAGATGATCTTCGCGGTAGCAAGGTCGCATGGCGCGGACAGGGCGATGAAGTCGCCAAAAGAAGACATGCGGTCTGCACCGCGAGCGCGAGCGTAGGCGGCAGCCAAGGGTGTCAGCGGTTCCTTGAGGTCATCGACAGCGTACACCTTCTTCTCCGTCTCGTTGAGCTCGACGCCGACTGCGGCTCCGGCGGGAGAAACGTGTTTGAAAGACGCGGCGGCGGGTAGGTTCAGGGCCTCCTGCAGCTCCTTGACGAGGGCGTAGGAGTTGAGCGCATCGAGCAAGTTGATGTATCCGGGCGATCCAAAAAGAGCTAAAAGCACGAAGTTAACAAATCACAGCCAAACACAACAAATACTGTGCTTGTATGACCAGAGCAAGCGGCCATAGGCAGTGGAATTATCCACAATTTCGAGGGCTTAGCGTCATGCTTGCGCAGTTGGGCTCTGGTTTCAATGACGAACGAGCTCTCCCGCATACTTGACGTTTCGGATTCACCAGTCACAGTCGCCACTCTGGTCGTACAAGCAAGATTATGAAGGCTCACTCACCCTTGAACGGGAGCTCTCCCTCGGTGACATACGCCTGAGCAGGCTTTTGGTGGGGGTTTGCGCCATAGCGAAGAGGGATACGCTGAACTACGCCGGTGGACTGCTCCTTCGGGCTGTCGGCAGACGCGTACTGCGTCCTGAAGTAGCCGCTGATGGCGTCGTCGTACTTTGCGGTCATCTCGAATGCCTTGAGCGCGAGCTTGCTGCGAATTGACTGTTTGACGTTGCCTTGGCTCTCTTCCACGCCTCGACGAATTCGGCGTAATCGGCGGGATCAGACAGCACAGAGACCCTGGCATGGTTCTTGGCTGCAGCACGCAGAAGAGTGACGCCGCCAATGTCAACCTCTTCAACTGCATCGGCGAGGGAGCAGCCTTCCTTGGAGATCGTCTCGGTAAATGGGTAGAGATTGCAAACGACGATGGAAATCGGGGAGATGGACTGCGCTTTGAGGTCCTGCTCATCGGAGGGTATTGAGCGAGCCAGGATACCTGAGAAATGAGACCGCCATAAGCTTCAGCACTGGTATTTAATGGCATCACACGGCGCACCTCCATGGACAGCAGGGTGCAATGTCTTCACCCTGCCTCCGAGCATCTCCGGTGCTTTCGTGATGTCTGAGACATCCCTGCGCGACACGCTTAGGCAAGGAGCTCGCGTCTTGTGCTTGCGGTACGTACTCGATAGGTATACCGGCCTCCCTAATTTTCTTAGCCGTGCCTCCTGATCCTAGCAGACGGACGCCGGCTTCTTGAAGTCCTTTCGCCAGCTCGAGGAGGTTGGACTTGTCGTAAACCGACAGAAGGGCTTTCAACCAAGTATATGAGCAAGTTGAGCATAGTCAGCCATGCAAATACTCGCACCGATTGGCGCAGACATGGTGGGAGGATGAAGCAAAGGCTCGACCTCACTGCAGTGAATTGCATTGCCAAGATCCCAAAATGACTCCTGATAGATAAGGCCACTATCTAATCTCTTGAGCTCCCGGGCTACTAGATTAGATCTTCAAGTAATGCTCGAACTTCGACTGTCGGGAGCAACCAGTAAGAGCATCGAATATTCAGTCATGTGCAAAGGCCAGAGTCGCCATGATGCGTTGTAGCCTTCAGTTTGCTTACTGAGCAAGAGAGCATGGTAACAAATTAGATACATAAATAGCTAGCGGTACAACTGACTAGCACTAGTGAGGCGCTAGATAATGAATTACAACATGTCAATCCGAGAAAAACAACGTTAGATTGTCCAGTACCACTGGCATCCCTTACCTGGGGTGTAGAGTGTCCGTAGTCCAAGAGCAACTGTAGATGCCAACGCACATGTCGCGCGGCTAACTCCGTAAAGCGCAGGTGCTTCGTTGAGGGACACCATCTAGCGGAAATGCCCCCTATGTCCGCTTACCCAATCCCTACGTAAGAAATCAGGTCCTACGTCCAGGTCGGAGTATGTGAATGTATGACGTACCTTCTTTGACAATTCTCGTTGCAGTACGACTTTTGCCAGCAGCCCTTGCAAACATGGAGGCGATGGACGGGTTTGTATATGCTGCACGAGCATTTCTCGTAGCCACAGTATTCCAAAGGAGGGAACACGTCGCCCTGTAATACCTCTTGCGCTGTACGCCTCGAGCTGTAACTCCGGTCGCGGATCTTGCGGAGCTGCGTACCGAGCCGTCCCCAAGGCTTCTCCAAGACCATGTAAAGGCGGCGGCGGCGGCAAATAGCAGCGTGGATTAGGTTCATTCCAGAGCTCCATGCCCTTATACTGGCGTCCCGCCGAAGGGCAAGCTTCCGTTGCCCAACAGGGTCACTGCTCCCGATGCCTTTCTGCTCGGTATGGGGCAAGGACGCAATATTGCAGCGCTCTGTAGCGCAAATAAGAGTGTTAAGCCGGCCGCGTTTCTCTGGTGTGTTGGATTAGGGTTTAGTTGTATGCAGTACCACATAAAGCTGAAATGAATCACCGGTTTCTTCAGGCGGAACAGCAACCAGATGTTGCAAATGGCACAGTAGGACTGGTACTAACGAGTGAACAAATACCTCCGGGAGTGGTTCCTCATAGAGAGACAGGGTAGAGCTGAATAACAGGTATATGCAATGAGTGACACTGATCGCGAAGATGTCTGTAGGCACTTACTTCAAATACATACACATGCTCTCAAAGCTGCGGATATACAAATCTATGTTGAGTCAGATAGGCGCCGTAAGCGCTCTGCTCACATCTTCTCTATTGTTCTACCAGGTTCCACCATGACAATCCCTATTGTCTATTGTCCTGGTATCTATTTGTGTCTGTTTGTAGTACAGCCACTCTGTATTGTATATAAGGCAGCTCTCTGTGCCATACATAATAAGACTCTTACAACTCTCAACCCATTAACATGTGTATCTACCAACCTACAGGTGAGTAACCATCCTAGCTTCCTCTAGGCCTTGGTAGGAGTATACGCCGCTGTATGCGCTGCACTTCTACAATCTATACCTTCTTCTCCACTAAGCTCCTTACACATCAGAGTCCTGCATGCTGCTACACTGGATGCTAGCAAGGCTTGCATAGTTGATGGGTCTTCACATACAGATTGCTCGTTTTTTGGTATATTTGGCAGTCGTTGCACTAGTTAGCAGTGATGTGAAGTTCAAGCATTGGTCAGAACTTCTTGATCTTGACCCTGCCCAGATTCTTGGTAAAGATATCTGTGGGATTGTCAACGCCAGGTACGAAGAGCACTTCAACGTGGCCAGCTTCAACGACATCACGAATGTAGTGGTAGCGAATGTTGATGTGCTTAGTGCGCTTTTCAGTGAACGGGATTTTCTGAAATGAATAGAGTGCCCTGGTTATCGCTGCAGATGGGTACTTTCTTTGAAGTTGTAACCAAGTTCAGAGAGGACGTTTGAATCCACATGACTTCTACAGGGAGCAGTTGCTGAGTGCTATGTGTTCGGCATCTTTGGTCGATGTTGCTACGGACTTCTGTGCGAAAGAGCTCCAGTTAAAGGCTCCTCCTGCAAGCATTAGCAGGAAGCCAGTTTGAAAGTGACAGTTAGAAGCAGCCGCCCAATCTGCATCGGTATACGCCCACCAAGCCTAACCCAGAAGAGTCATCATACCGAGGGTGTAGTTACAAGTGCTTAACAGATAGTGGCAGATATAGAGCGCTCTGTTTAGGTGGTCTTTGGACGGGTTTGCACTGAACTGTGCGAGCTTTGTGACAGCGTACACAATGTCCGGTCGTGTACCAAGCATGATATAAAGGAGTGAGCCTATCACAATTTAAAAACGGCTCTGGCGAGCTTTGTTAAGCTCTCCTTCATTTGGTTGAGGGATATAGCCCTCCAGAAGTGGAGTCTTTGCCATTTTGGCATTGGCCTGGCCGCTAACGTTCGAGTACCTTGTCAAGGTAGGCGCATTGATCAATTACAATCTTGTCGCCAACTCGTTATATGCGCATGCACAGAAACTCCTTTACGTCACCCATATTGTGACACTCCCACCGTTGCATGAAGAACTCCTTTTCTTGGAGTACTTTTGCCTTGCTACGTCCAGTGAATATAGCATTGTTAACATAGACTACGGCAATGACTATTGCCTGTGCCTTTGACATATACACCAGCATCGGACTTCAGTTTTTTGGAAGCCGAGCTCAGCCATAGACTTGCTAAGGGCTTCCCACCAGGACAGTCCTGCCTGCTTAAGCTCGTAAAGGGGCGTGATGGAGACGAAGCACCATGTGCTTTTTCTCTTCAGCAGGAAAGCCATCGGGTTGTTCTATGTAGATTTCCTCATCTAACAGTCTGTACAGATATGTGTTGCGCACATCGAGGCCAGTGAGGAAAAAGCATTTGAGTGCCGTAAGGGCAAGTACAAATCTAACAGTTTCAAACCGTACGATTGGAGAGAAGATTTTATTGTAGTTGATTCCCTCAATCTGAGAAGCCGCGAGCTACAAGTTGCGCTTTCTTTCGACCATCTGACTTCTTATCAAAAACCCATTGGTTCTTGATGACGTGTTTGCCTTTCGGCCGCGAGGGCCATTCGAACACGCCTCTTTTGCTCAATACATCAAGCTCGTCTTTGCATGCAGCACACCATTTTACCTGCTATTTCGCAGGCAGGCGATTTATGTCACGTAAAGTCCAGTCTCAGACTGAAGACTTTGTTGTGTCAGGATTGACTGCTTAGGCAAGCAAATAATTGTAGAAATTTACTCCCCCTTCCGGCACAGTCTTGCCAGTATGCCATCCGATGCTGGGCTTTTGCTTCCAGTGTCTCCAGTGGGCTCAGTGATATCCCGGAACAGGTTCGAGCTGTTCGAATGTAGAAGGGCTAGCAGGATGTGTAGTGGGGACACTGTCGGGCTGCTTGCTAGACTGACCGCGCCTTGGTAGCTAACCTTGGTGGGCTTGGTCTGGCCAGTCTGCTTTTTCCAACTACAGATACCTCTATCAGCACCTAAAGCTCGCGACAGTGCCTGTGACTGGTTATACGCAGAGCCTGGATTTCTGACTGGGATCCTCTGTTTGGGAGTACTACACCGTGGCCCGGCAGGGATAACTAGTGGTGCAAGTACTTGCAGATCATCTGCGAGTGGTGTCACCGTAACGAGGCGGACTTGGGCTACGCCCCAACAGGGGGCTCAGGGGTTGAACCGTCATTCAATCTGCTTGGTCTCTTTTGGAGGAAAGAGGGTTAGAATGAGGTGCAGCTCGCCATTTAGGCAGTGGCGCATCGTCATCACTATTGTCTGATCCTGCACCTTGCAAAGACTCATTGTCTTTCACGTTGTTGGTGTTTTGTGCAGGCAGATCAGGCCGCGTGGGCATTTTGCCATCAGGACACTTGGGGGAATAAGTTTTGCACCGCTCGACTTGAGTTGAGCAAAACACAACGTTGTTGGGTCCTCTCACGAAGGTCCAACCGTGCTTGTTGTGTCTGATGTATGTCATCATTTCGGACTTAGGCTGTAGTTTGTTCTTGTGAACATTGGCAGGGATAAATACCCATGCGCCGCAGCCAAACACGCAGATGTTATCAACACGTAGTTTTTTTACCCATGAGTGCCTCATAAGGCGTAATCCATTTTAATCGTGAAACTGAGGTGCAGTTGTAAAGCACTGTAGCGTGCATGTCCACAAATTCCCACCACGAAGGAGGAATGCAAGCTGTAAAGCGCATAGCCTTGGCTTTGTCCATGAGGTTCGATTGAACCGCTCAGCACGTCCATTCTGCTGTGGAGTATGTGGAACGCTAGTTAGGATTTTAATCCCTGCATCTTTTAGCATTTGAATGAATGCGTTTGACTTATATTCTCCCCTGCATCCGACATCCAGCTCTCGACACTAGCTTTATACTGGTTTTGAACTATAGCAAGAAAGTTCTTTGTTGCTTGGATGGCAACGGATTTTAGCCTTAGGCAAATAATCCATGCATGCGACGTATAATCATCGACAAAAGTGATGATATACTTGTACTGGTGATATGGATCGACCCGGAATTCCTTCAAGTCACTGTGAATGAGCTTAAAGAGTCACGATGCTCGTTGAGGTGTTGGTGGGAATGAGCGATTATGCATCTTTCCTTGCACACAGCCAGAGCAGGGTGAATCCGACTTATTATAGTCGAGATCAGAACATTCTGTTGTTGCTGATGGAAGTTGACATAGGATCCGCTCAGAGGGATGTCCAAAATGTCTATGCATTATTTTGTGCGAGACTAGCGCAAGGCCGTCTCGGTAAGTGTCTAAATAGTACACTGTTGCATTTGGATAAAGCAGCACAAATTGCAATAATTCCTGGCAGTTATTACTGTCCAGGATTTTCAGAGTAGTTGTGTCATCCTTGATTAACCGGTTCTGTCGTAGCAGCTGACCAAGCGAGATAAGATTCATGTCCTTCTGTGAAGGCATGAGTCGAACATTTTTCAGTAAGACTTTAATTGTTCTGCTCGTTGCGCTAGGACAGTAGTTGATGACAGAGTCACCTTTCTCAGAGATAGTAACATGCCCATTAGCCGTTTGAACGACAATTGGGTCAATGTTGCGCAAGTTGCGCAATAAACTTCTCTGATTAGTAAAGTGAAATGATGCTCCAGAGTCGAGCAGCCAATCACTTGATTTTGCAAGGTTTTTACCTTTGCAGCTCTGACATGCGTTAAATAGCTTATTGTGCATATATTGGTCTGGTAGTTGAAGAAAACCAGCTCCATTCAATACAGTAGCATACATGTGGTATCTATTGTTTACTACAGCCCGCCGAAACACTGCACAATTAGCTGCAAGGTATCGGTTAGTGTGATGCACGAGTGCAGAGTTAGAGGGACATACTTAAAGTACGCGTTGATGATGTCCTGGTGGATCTTTCAATCATTCATCAGGCATCCGGCAAACGGTCGTCGACGTCGACATCATTGTCCTCGTTTCTGAGGAACACGGCGTCCTCAATGTCAGGGGTGGTCACGGGCGTCAAGCCATCCTCCCTGTCGAGCAACATTTGCATGTCGACCTCGTCGGACCAGATGATCAGTGAGGATTTGCGCGAGCTGCGCTTAGCGGGGCAAGAGCAGCTGCTCTCGATGAACTTCGGCTCAGCAAACTTGCATTTGAGAGCAATGTTGTTTGAGTCGATGCAGGCGTCGAGCTCAGCGATGTGAGCATCGAGCATCTGCTTGGCGTAGTCAAAGTCAGCTTGCTTGGATAGACAGGCCTTCTCTGCGGCCTCATCTTCAGCGACGGTGGTGGCAAACTCACTCTCCTGGGTGACAGCCAGCTTCACGAGCTGGTTTCGTTTCCCATCGGAAGTGTCCTCGACACTTCTGGTTGAGAGTCCAGCCCTTGTTTAGGGCGGTGTTTTTGTCCGTGATCCACTACTTGTAGGCAAGCTTACGGAGCTCTGCTGCCTCGCCGAAGCTGGGTCTTGTGCAGACTCTGGGACTTGTAGTCCTCATTGAAGATTGCTAACAATTTAGTTAGTGTGGAGAAATTGTCGAGAGTGAATTCCTGCTGGAATTCTAACTCACGAACCGCGTTCGCAGGTTGCGGTGCTCGATGTCCCGCATGGTGTCTCGCGTAGTGAGCGTTGTGCTCGTTGGCGTTGATAACCTCCTCGAGGGTCCGAATGCACTCCTGGGACCCAACAACTCCCAGCTTCTCAGCAAGGGCAAGTGCTTTGCGAAGCGAGGGAACTGGTTGCCGTTAGTGAGCCAGAGCTCGCGCTCTCCCTCAATGTGAGACTGAATTTCTTCGGCCTCAGACTTGGGGAGGGGCATGTCAGGGGTGAAGCCGTTCACCACCGGGATAACCGGAGCAGTGATGTAAGAGTAACCGTGGTCAGCATTCTTGGCCTTGCCCTTGCCGTTGCCTGCATGTTTACCGTGCTAGGTCTTCTTGCCGTTGCCATTGCCGGCACCATCCTGCTGCTGCTGCTGCTGCCCTTGCAGGCACTGCTGCTACCCGTTAGGGCTCTGCTGCTGCTTGAACTGGGGATCCTTCCCTTGTTCTTGACGGCGGTGACACGCTTAGCAGACTCGGTCTGCTTGCGCTGTCCACCGGAAGCTTCCGCTGCTCCCAAGCAGCGACGAGCTGCCGCCCATAAAGCTTAGGGTCAGGGGCACCAGGAGGGATAGGGGACAGTGCCGTATTTACCATCTTCTGGTTTAGCATGGTGACGGTGGCGATGTGCTTACCATACCCTGGTGTTTTCGATATGAGGAGCATCAGGTGTATGTAGTCGTCCATGTTTGCATAGACTGCATCTAGGCGGTCAACATGGGATTGGATCTTGGCGATTAGCGGGTGCTGGGGACTGATTCTCGGGGATGCAAGTCTCCAGAAGGCCCTTGAAGTCGGGCGTAGGCTGTACCCAGAGAGTTCTTGGTGTAGTTCGTCTGTAGGGTCTCGTACAAAACCTTGGCTGTCTTTTCATTCTTCACCGACTGATTGATCTGGTAAGTTAGGCAAAGGCAGATGAAGCCCATGGCCCAGAGATCGTCATTGATCCAGTCGTCGAGCTTGTCAACAGCCCTGGAGTGCTCCTGCTCATTGCAGGGTACTTCGCCAGATGCGGGGAGAGCAGTGATGGCAGGGTTAGTATTATCAGCTGCGACTGGCGGGCGCTAAGCGGGAGCGGCCGGGACAGTGCGAACTAAGGTTGGCACCCTCAGCTGGGTTGTTGTGAGCTGATGAGCGATTCTCTGAGTGCCCAGGAACGACCTCAAGGTGTCATTCCAGTGCTCCCAGTTGGTTCCGTCGAGGACAGGAACAAGCTTCTCGAGCGAGGAAGACATTGTTTAGTTCTGTAGAGATAAAACAGTCAGTACAACGTACTGACATGGCTTTAGCCAAGGAGGGGCCCTAAAGGGCACCCTTGTGCCTGCTCAGCTTGCCCAGCATAGAAGGTGCGCTGGAGAGCGCAACTGTCGCACACAATGGCAGCAAACAGGTACAGGCAAGTTTACCAATGAGCTAGTTGCTGCTGCCAGTGACAGCGCAAGCAACTGCGTTATCAGAGCTCATAACCTGTAGAAGTGCAGTGTATATAGCAGCGTACACTTCTACCGAGGCCCAGAGGAAGCTAGGATTGGTTACTCACCCGTAGGCTGGTTGGTTAATACGTAAGTGGGTTTGAGAGTTGAATCAAGTCTTATTATGTATGGTGTAAAGAGCTGCCTTATATACAATACAGAGTAGCTGTACTAAAAACAGACACAAATAGATACCAGGACAATAGACAATAGGCATCGTCATAGTGGAACCTGGTAGAACAATAGAGAAGATGTGAGCAGAGCACTTACAGCGTCTATCTGACTCAATGTCAGTATCCAAGAGAGGCGTCCGGATATCCCATAGTGACTGCTATGTATGAGCGAGCAAGGCCAGAAGGATCATCTGAAAAACCCCCTTACTATTCCTGCCTAATGCATGCTGATAAGCACTAATTCATTGCACATAAGCTTCAAAGTAACACAACTAGATAAATAGATGCATTAGGCCAATAAGGCAGTTTAGTGAGGTCCTTTGCTAATTGTCTTAATTATTCTATATATTAGGGCAATTAGTCCTATTTCTCAGCTATTTGTTTCCTTACTGTCCTATTTTGTTCCTTACATGCAGCTATAATACCACTACTGCTTGACTAATCATCTGAGAAATCCCCTTCTTAATTTAACCTGATGCTCTGTATTGCATATTTAGTTATCTACATACAAGACTAAGCTACCTAACACAACAAACTACTTGTACTGTGCAGGTAAGCCCATGCACCATGCACCATACTCACCTGCACTGCGCCATGCCCACCTGCACTGCGCCATGCCCACCTGTGTGTTGTATCTGTCAGTAACATACTTACGTACACCACTACCCTGGCCCTCATGTCGTGCACCAGCCCCTTCTGACGGGGGCGCACTTGTCAGCGTCGGTCTGCACGCGTCGTGCTTCGCCACGTCCTGCGCGCCAGCGCCGGCGCGGTGCGCGTGCTGCGCTCGTTGGCGTCGTGCTGGGGTAGCTTGCTACCCTGGTCCCTCGCGTCGTGCGTCGGCCCTTTGTAACGGCGGCACGCTCGCCTGCGTCGGCCTGCGCGCGTCGTGCTTCGCCACGTCCTGCGCGCCGGCGTTGGCGTGGTGCGCATCCGTCGGCACCGTACGTGCGTGCGCCGCTGTCCCGCCCTGCGTATCTTGCGCGTCGTGCTGTACGCGCCGGTTTCTTGTGCGTCGGCGTCGCGCTCACCTGCGTCGGTCTGCGCGCGTCGTGCTTCGCCACGTCCCGCGCGCCGGTGTTGGTGTTATGCGCGTGCTGCGTTCTCGGCGTCGCGCCTGTGTAGCTTGTTGCGCTGGTCCCTCGCGTCGTACGTCGGCCCTTTGTAACGGCGGCGCGCTCGCCTACGTCGGCCTGCGTGTGCTGTGCTTCACCACGTCCCGCGCGCCGGCGTCGGCGTTGTGCGCCGCCGTTCGTGTCGTACGCGTCGTGTCGTGCGCGCCGGCTTCTTGTGCGTCGGTGTCGCGGCCGCCGGCGTTGAGCTTGTTGCGTCGTGCTTGACTACGCGGGCGTTCGCGCGCGGTGTTCGTTGCTGGTGGGGGATGCGTGGTGCCTATTCATGAAAGCACCGTCCATAAGCCGTGCATGCACGGCCATGGACGGCTCTGGGTAGCAGCGGTGGATGCGGCGAGAGGGCCACGTACCTCGTTTGCAGGGGAGCCCCTCCCCTTCAACAGTCTTGCTCGATAATTCACGCGTCCCCCACTCTTGTGTGGTGTCGCTTGGGTCCTGGTGTCGCGGTAGGTGGTCGCGACGCAGCTAACGCGTCGGTTAGGAATGAGGGACCGAGGGAATGAAAGATGACGCCAACCAAACGCGAAGGGTTAAGGCGCTTCAATATACCCAGTAAGTTATGACCATTCTGTACGATAATACACTCAAGCCGCTATGGCGCAGTTGTTAATCTACTGGGCGCGTTTACCCAGGCGGTCCTGGGTTCAAGTCCTTCCGGGTGCATTGTGGTTATTTCTGATCATCTTTTTTGAGCCTCGGCCCATTAACAAAAGCATACAGTGTGAATTGCTCTGGTCGTCTGTGAAGCAGTCACTCTTTTAGAGCTGTTGTGATATTTAAAATTGATTGCAACTTGTTGTTCAACTGTGGCAAATGGCAATTATATAAGAATATAGACATTCTAGGCAAAAGCAGCTCTTTTTAGCAATTGTACAGAGCTTATATATTAGGTTATAAAGGTAATATTAAAGAGCTTCAGACTTGTCATTAACAATATCCTTAAAGCTTTGTGCACTTTGAAAACCAGTCTAATAAGGAATCCATTATGCATTTATGTGCCAACTAAGCTGAAATAGAGAATAGTAGCTACATTAACTCTAAAAGTGTAATAGTATAAGTATATAGATTAGCTGATTGGCAGAAAAAGGAGGACATAGAACTAAATTAGCTTTAAGCAATACAATAATAAGAGTCTAAGTAATAAATAAAAGCAATAGCAAAATAAGTGTCATAAGCTCTAGATAATGTCATAAATATGATACAAATAACAAGCAAATAAGTAAAAAGCTAATAATAAGCTACTGATAAAATATGCAATAGTGAGAAATTAGATAAAAAGAAATATAGTAAATGAGCTAATGAAAGAATGCAATAAGGCATTGGTAAGGGATAAAAAGTCAATTAGGTAGTAAAAAGCCATTAATAATCAGCAGATTAGAATGTTAAAAAGGCAATGGGCTGTTTAGCAAGCTAATAGATGTAGATTAGCTAAATAAACTATATTTTAAGAATACATTTTCACAAAAAGCGAAAAAGAGCATAATAAACAATTTAGTGTTAAATAAGAAGCATAAAGCACAGATTAGAAAGAGGGGTTTTTCCAGATGATGCGGATGTCCTTTTCAGGTTAGCAGGAGGTGGGCGAGGCTAACCAACGACAAGCTCAGAGTTGTAGTTCTGCACGATATGCTCCATACAGCCCTCCATGAGTGTGCAGATCCAGCTGGATGTGCTCCTACAGCCAACATTGATTCATCTGCACATGAGGAGTACTATCATTTGTGTCAAGTGCGCACTTTCATGTAGAGGTAGTTCTGGTCTTGGAGGTTAGCTAAAGAAATTAGCTGTTCTTTGCTGTAACTGCAGAAGTATTTGTCTTGCATGATGTAAAGCAGTGCAGTGAGGAGATTGCTTTTGAGCAGCATTGACCACTCATCCAAAGAGAGGTCAGAGCCATTGGAGAAAATTTCACTATAGCTTCCTGGGAGTAGCAGCTTTGTCTGAGGCAGAGGATTTGTGGTTTGATACCAGGGGAACGCTGATTTTGTTTACAGTGAGCAATACACGACTTGATGTAGACTATAGCCAGGTTAAGCAGCGTTAGCAAGCGTGATGTGGGTCAATTACCCTATATCGCACTCGGCACCTACTATGATTCAAGATAGCCTGAGTTCTATTCAATTAACTCACAAACTTGCTGCCAGTGGTGGTTTGTTGTCGCTTACCAGCAAGGTTATGGGTGATCCTGAAAACACCCAGGCTGGTATTAGCTGTCTGCTTCTACCACAAGATATTACAAAAGCCTTAGAGACTCATGGCCTACGTTAGCTAGTATGTGTGGCCAAAGAGAAAGACAATGCAACCTTAAAGATTGACACGTTGATGGTGCCGGACTAAGCTACAGTGTAGAAATCCGTGATTCCTGTTACTCACTTTACCCGTCGGACCTCACTTCCAGACCTGTTTCAGTCCCCCATTCCAGTTCTTCTGAGCTTCACTCATTCACTCCTTTCCCTATCATATTATTCTGTGTTTGGTTATTGTACAGTTGGTGATTGTACTGCAGCTACTTAAGGCCCGTCCTCTTGAGGAGGCAGGCAAGTTTCCTTCGCAATCCAAAGTCAATTTCAGTTCGTTGGTTGTGGAAACTTCTTGTATAACGCCAGTCCTCTTTCTCGGTTGACAAACGTTACATTTTTTAAACTGCCAGACTTTACTCTCTCACCACTCTCTGCTTAACTTTTAAAAACTCTCCCTCGGGTGACACCCTCTGGATTCATCGACGGCTAATCACCGATGACTTCCAATCATGTCCGCCCTTAACAACAAAACAAGCCGCAGTCGCTGCACATCATAACTCCTATCTCGACTCTTTCTTCTCTCTCTCGACTCTCTCGTCTCGACATGGCCCCGACTACTCACACAACTACCTACAACCTCCGTCGCGAGGGATGAGCTGCTGCAAGCCCTTAAAGGGATGCTGCCCTCTGCAATACCTGGTGAGTTCCGCACTCCTATCCTAGAGCAACACGCTGCCAATGGCAACGACGACACTGAGTCGTTGTCATTCATCACCACCACCACCACCAGTGAGGGCAAACCTGCTGCCATGTCCATGGCCGCTGTACCCTTATACAGTCAGGTCGTGGCGTATGATCTCTCTGAGCATCCAGTTACGCTAGAGGTAACGACGGGCGGACTTAACTGTCTGCCCGTCGAGGATACCCCTTCCATCCCTGTTGGTAGTACTACAGGTAATAAAATTAATATGAAAAAACATTACCACACCCACATTAAGGATGTTGAGGATGAGGATGAGGCTTGCCAGAGGTTGGCCCCCGATGGGCCCACTGCTGACGGTTTCTGGACTAGAGTCAACTATAAGAAGCCTAAGCAGAGCAATGTCATTATTGAGCAAGTGCTCTCCAAGGACGAGGCTAGTAATGCCGCTTCGCTGAAGCTCACTAAGGACAAGGGTACGGAAAGGCCCCTAACCTTAATAAGGAACAACAGCATGCGGTTCACACCACCACTGAGGCTATGACTCCCAAACAAAGGTTCACATTCTGTCAACATATGTGCAACATTGACAGTGCCGCCTAAGCTGGGCGTGAGCGTTCGCTCGCGTGGCGAAGGCACATCTAACCTGAATAAATAACAGGGTAAGACTGTGGATCCCTGCAACTGAGGTGCAGCTAGTATCAATGAAAAGAGCTGGACCTCGAGGTCCAGTGTAAGATCTTTGAGTTGTATACTAAGAAACAGCAAGGCTTCAACTCGAAGCAGTTCATGGATAGCGAGGACAAGGAGAGCCTCAACCTTGATGAGAAACATGCTATACTCGAGCACTACGTGACCCTCAAGGCTGAGAAAAGACAGCGCAAAGGGACCGGCCAGCGCTGAGGCCGCTATAAAGGCTGCTGAAGCTGCCAAGGCTGGCCATGAAGCCGCTTGCTGCTACTCGCGAGGCTTGATGAAGCTGCACAAGACACTTACAGGTGTTGATGCAACGTTGGAAGCTGATGAGGCTGCCAACACACGCGCAACGCATAGCTAAACTTGAGGCAAGGTGCAAGGACCTTCGACAGGCTCTCAAGGACACAAGGACCGGGCATGCTGCGTCTGAGTCCAAGGATAGTGTGCGCTTCAAGTGTGACCTTAAGTGAAAGCGCAAGATGTCGCAGTTGAAGGGCAAAGCACCAGCGGTGCCTAAGGAAACGGCATCAGCAATGCTGGGCTACTTTGGGGACTCTGAGGGTTCAAGCTCTCGGGCTCCTGCCTTTCACTCATGCTGCAGTAATTCGGGCGTTAGAGCCTGCAGCTCAGGTAGAACCGAATAGCTATCTTGGGCATATCTTTCACTACTTAAAGTTGCGTGGTCATGCAGCTAAGCAGGTGCAGATCTCTGACTCTGACTTATCTGACTCGAGCTCCAGCTCAGATTCTTCTAAGCCTGAGACCGATAATGAGATGGAGTTGTTGAACCCACCCGACAACAGCTCAGACAACTTGGGAAGCTCGAGCGATTCAAGCTCAAGTAGCAATGATTTCTATAAGAAAAGGAAGAAACACAAGGCTCGCAAGGCCTATAAAGCCAAGAAGAAGGCTGAATGAAAGGCTGCTCGCAAAGTAAAGCATGCCGTATATAAGCCTCATGAGCCTGAGAAGTACAATAGCAAAGCTGATGTACATATCTTCCATAAGTTTGTTCAGCAAATGGAAGCTTATCTGGATGGGTACAATGTTTATAAGTTGCAATACACGGCTATTATTTCGAACTACCTCACTGGTGATGCGTATGCATTCTATACACTCGAGGTTTTGGATAATCCGAGGGCCTGGAATTTGCACAAGTTATTCTATAGCCTGTTCAATCATTGTTTCCCAGTGAACTTCCCGGCTGCAGCAGCTTACAACACTGTCCGATGCTGTTCAGAGCAATAAGTCAGTCAAGGCCTTTGTGTATGAGCTGAAAACTCTGTACATGATGGCTGGTGTTGTCTCTGAGCAGGACAAGGTGATCAAATTATGGAACAGTTTGAGCTCTTACCTCCAATGTGAGCTATAGTGCTTCCAATACTCCCTACTCACTTGCCATAAGACAAAGTGGGGCCCTGCTGGCTCAGTGGGCAGAGCTAGTGGATAGCTCAGGCGTCCTTTCGTACGGCTGTGGGTTCAAATCCCACAGGGCCCCCCATCACCTTCTTTGCCCCCTTTAACCATTCCACTCTTTAATTTTCAACATACCCGATGCAGCAACCCATCTTTCCTAAACCGGCCCGCCCAACCCAAACGATCCGGCAAGCCGTCCTTCCGCGGCCCCAGCCCCCCTTGATTCGTCACCGTCACAGCATAAGGCTTACCGTAAGCCCGGGCATCACCAGCCAAATCGGCATCAAAGTCCCGGCAGGTAGCGGGCGCTCTCGCACAGTCCAATTAGCGGGAAGGGACCACTTTCGATGGAGTGATGCGGAAGTCAAATAAGGAAGGTCCGGGGCAGATGACCCGGCCGAGGCGATCACGAAGTGGATGGGTGCTGTTGATTCTGTACGCGTTTGGTCCTTAAAATTAGTTGATCACGTGTACGACACTGCATAAGCTCAGCTTGAATGTGTATAAACGAGAGATCAAAAAAAAAAAAAAAAAAAAAAAAAGACAAAGTAGAGGCAGCCATCCGTTTCGAAGTTTCAACTTTGGCTGGACAGAGCACGAGAGGCGGCGGCCATGGCGGTGGTCACCGAGGTGGCGGAGGTGGTGGTTGTAACAATCCTGGCCCTGGTGGGCATGGTTCTGGCAATGGAGGGCAAGGTGGTAGTCACAGCGTGGGAGGGTGTGGAGGCAACAGCCGACACAAACCCGACCGTTGAGACAGATACTCACGTCGTCTACAGGGCAACAACTAGTCTAAGAGCGGCTCCAAGGCTTTATCTTCCACGTTCGGAGTCAGAAGCCTCAGGACTGCCCTAAGCTATCTGAGAAGGACCGAGCAGATCTTCAGGCTGCTGGCAAGTGCTTCCTCTGTCGGGAGGCTGGGCATATAGCCCACAACTGCCCTAAGGCTAATTCAGCATGGTTGGATTGCCGCGGAAAACCACCAGGCATCTTATTGAATAGTTTGACCTTTGATTTAGAGGGGTTTTTTTTTTTTTTGATCTCTCGTTTATACACATTCAAGCTGAGCTTATGCAGTGTCGTACATGTGATCAACTAATTTTAAGGACCAAACACGTACAGAATCAACAGCACCCATCTACTTTGTGATCGCCTTGATCTGGGTCATCTGCTCAGATCTTCTTTATTTGACTTCCGCATCACTCCATCGAAAGTGGTCCCTTCCCGCTAATTGGACTGTGTGAGCGCCCGCTACCTGCCAGGACTTTGATGCCGATTTGGCTGGTGATGCCCAGGCTTACGGTAAGCCTTATGCTGTGACAGTGACAAATCAAGAGGGGCTGGGGCCGCAGAAGGACGGCTTGCCGGATCATTTGGATTGGGCAGGCCGGTTTAGGAAAAATGGGTTGCTGCATTGGGTATGTTGAAAATTAAAGAGTGGAATAGTTAAAGAGGGGCAAAGAAGGTGATGGGGGGGCCCCTGTGGGATTTGAACCCACAGCTGTACGAAAGGATGCCTGAGCTATCCACTAGCTCTGCCCACTGAGCCAGCAGGGCCTGATCTAAAGGGTACTGAACAACTTCATGTGTTAGCTGAATTAGCTGAAGCTGCAGATGGGCTTTCTCTGTATGCGGTTGAGGTTGATAGTGATGCAGTTTTAAACAGCGAGGATGAGATTGTTCATCTTCTGGAAAACATGGCGCTTGCAGAGCAAGTTGAGGCCGACAACCGGGGATCCATTCCGTTATCCCTCAGTCATATTGACTGGAAACGTGCTGCATTGCTACTGCCAGTGGAAATGCTTATAACGTCTAAAGAGGGGCGTTTGTACAGGTGTGTCCATGACTTGTACACTGCGTAGGCTCACAGGGCCCTTCGGGCGTCATGTGCTGTATTGTTGCACAAGAATTGCTGAGGCACAATATGAAGCTGACCATGAGGTTGGCTTGCAGTCCATCGGTTCGGTGTATCGCCTGGAAAATGATCAGTACATTATCATGGGCGTGCATTCAGCACCAGACATGTTCATACCGGGGTCATGGATCCAAGATCCAGACTTCAACCTTCTCTGATGGTACCACCACCAGGTTGCAAAGAACTTCGAGCACTGGAGGTGCCAGCGTAAGGCCATCTGTGGCAAACACATGGGGACGCCTTGGCTCTTAGAGTCAAACGGCTGCTCAACCGGGAGGTGCCGTATTCCACTGCATGGCGAGAATACATGGGCTACTGGCTGACCAGCAAGCGCTTCGCTTGCTTCGAGAATAGCATAGACCTGTCGACGGTGTGTATTCATGACGGATACCTATTCACGTCCAGCCTTGTTGACCGTGAAGCGCTAGTGAACCTGTGGTTCGATATCGCAAACTCATTTGCAGTGGCCACCTGGTGCGCAGCTTATGAGGCCGAAGCCATGGCCAATGATTTCTTCCACAGTGACAACAGCCCGACAGTGAGCTGCACCACCTTTTGACAGAGAAATGCTTGGTGAGTGCAAGGCCACCAATGGGCCGGATGAGATGTCAAATTACGGCACAATGGCCATGCCCGAGCGCAACCACATCGAGGTGAATGCCATTTGTACTGAGACGACGCCTGCTCTAAAGGGAACATGTCGACTCTAAAGGACTTATAAACCCCACAATGGTCGTTATTAGCAGCAACGAGCCGCTACCTTTACAAGGGTCCAATGTGCGCAAGCTTGAATCATGCGCAGTGAAGGTGTATCACAATCACTTAAAGCATGCTCGTCAGTATCTGTCTGAGTACGCCCAGCCTATAGCTAGCTCAGACGCTAGCAATACTCCATTGCCCCTGCTGCGGGTAATCAATCATCAGATCCTGCTACGAGAGCCTTCGAAGGTCATCCTGTGGCAGCCGTTGAAGTGCCCTAATGCTCTGCTGCAAGCTATGGGCTGAGAAACGGGATGCGTACCTCCGCGATTGGGATGCTGGCTCATGTCCAATGCGCGCAACACCTAGCCGATGCTTCTCCTGACAAAGCCTGGTACAGGGATTTGAGGCATTGCTCCTCGGTTGCGCTGTGCGTTTGATTTGCATGAGCGCAATAAGAACAGGGTGAAGGTGACCTCACCTTTGCCAGACATAGACAGCATCCTTTGCCGAGTTGCGTGGAAACTGTTCTGTTCTTCTTTTGATGGGAAGGACGCCTACAAGTGCATACAAGTTGAACCCGATCACATTGAACGCACAGCTATGACCATACCAGATGGTAACATGGTTAGCCTCATTCTCCAGCAAGGTGACTGCAACGCGGTAGCTACGTACCAGAGGTTGATGAATCACCTGTTTGGCCAATATATTAGTGTATTCATAGACATCTATCTCGATGACATCCTGATATATTTTGATACGCTGGAAGAGCATATCAAGCATGTTAAAATTGTGGTGGATATTCTTTGTAAAGAGAAGCTTTATCTCAACGGGGACAAGCTCAAATTCTTATGCTCTAAGCTCAAGGTTCTTGGTTACATCATTGATGATGAGGGCATTTGCATGGACTCTGATAAGGTGGGCTCAGTTGTTAACTAGAAGATACTCACCAGCAAGGACTTACTGCTTGGGTTTTTGGGTCTGTCGAGTACCTCGTTGGCAATGTCAATGCCATTTGTATTCTTATGGGTATTTTGACTGAGCTAACTGCAAAGGACCGGTGCTTCCAATGGAACAAGATGCATCAGCGTGCGCTTTGACAAGATTAAGACTCTCATTCAGGCACATCAGGACCATCACTGTGTGCCCCTTGATTATTCGGAAGGCGCACCGTCCATCTGGCTCATTACAGACGGCTCAGTGAGCGGTGTCATGGGCGTTATCACACAAGGTCCCAACCGCCACACAGCAAAGGTTGCGGCATTTTATTTAGCAAAGCTGACGTTGACTCAGGCTAACTACTCAGTGTGTGAGATTAAGATGCTTGCAGGCTTTAAATTAATGAGGCGCCATTGAGATCTGTTAGTCAAGTGTCAGTTCACTTGGGTGACTGATCACAAAGGCCTAACGCACCTGCTGAACCAAAAATCTGTCTGTGCGGCAGGCTCACTGGCTCAAGCACATGTCAGAATTCAACTTTACAGTTGAATATATTCCAGGGGCCGAGAACAAGCTCCCAGATGCACTGTCACGGATGTACTCCAATGATGCGCCAGGAACCATTTGTGCACTGTCCGAGTTCACCCAATTCGACGATGATAAGGACCTCTCTCTTTGGCTGGCTTCATTTGCAATCTCAATGCCTGTTCTCATCGATTAGGAGGGCACAGCAGAACACTTCAGCCAGGACGTGCTGCAGTGTGCGCCAACATGCGCAGGTGCTGCTGGCCAAAACGGGATGTCCCGAGACAGCCAAAAAGTTCGCCAAGCGCATTCGTAAGGTTGTTCTCCATGGTCCTCAACTAGTAGAGCAATCAGAGGGTGACGGTGCAGGACACAGCACCAAACCTGTATACAATGCAGTTAATACAGACAACGCGAAGGGCATCGGCCAACAACACACCTCTATCATCAGTACCGATGCGAGAAATGCCTGCCGCTGACCCTGCCGCACCCGATGCCGGAGGGCGAAGTGGCTCGTCTGTCAAAGACGTGGCCGACAGTCCTCTGCTGAACTTGCTGGCTGCCTAAGCCGACAGATTCCATGTTCCGGATCTTGTGCGCAACCAGTATGGCAAAGACACATTTTTTGCAGCTATTCTAGAGAACCTGAAGGCTTATAAGAACTTTCGGGTCTCTCACGGTTTGATCATAGTCACCAAAAATGGAACTGAGTGACTCTGCATCCCTGATGTTTGTGTCGGCCCTCACAGTGTCTGTGAAATCCTGATATCCCATGCGCATTCTTTACTGGCCCATCTTGGGTCAGTCAAGACGTTATGGCTCCTGCGGACTATGTGGTGGAAATCCATGGGCGCTGACATGCTGAAATACTATGAGTTTTGCGACACCTGCAAGCGCAGTAAGCCCAGCAATCAAAAGCCATACGGGCTGCTGAATCCCTTACTGTTCCGAGCTCCCCATGGGAAGCTATTGGGATAGATTTTGTTGGCCCGTTGCCAGAGTCGTCGGATTGTGACAGCAGCTACAACCAGATCACAGTCGTTATCTGCCTGCTGACTGCCATGGTGCATCTTATTCCCAGTAAGAGCACTTAGAATGCTCGGAAAATCGCAGAGCTCATATTCACGGAGGCGTATAAATACCATAGCCTCCCACGTGCAATCGTGTCAGACTGTGACATGCTGTTTACTAGCATATTCTGGAAAAGGCTTCATGAGCTCTTTGGCGTAGAACTTCGTATGTCGAGCGCTTACCATTCTGAGTTTGGACGGCTTAATGGAACACACCAATCACACGGTGACCACCATGCTTTAATAATGTGTCAACAACACCCAGAAGGACTGGGTGCAGAAGTTGCCCGCCATTGAATTTGCCATCAACTTTTCCTAGTCGAATAGCACGAAATATGCCCTGTTCTTCCTGAATACTGGGCAGATGCCTAGGTCTATGATTTGGGAGCACACATCAAATGACGAGTACCCCAGTGTTCGAGCATATGCCCAGAAGGTGAAGTTTGCAGTTATGGCAGTGCATGACAGTATCCTTGCGGCGTGGGTAAAGCAAACACGTGACACTAATTGTAAGTGTTAGCCCACTCCGTTTGTCAAGGAAGACCTTGTCTACGTCTCAACAAAGAATATCTCTCTGCCCAAGGGGTTAGCTCATAAGCTGACTCCTAAGTATATTGGTCCTTACCTGATTCTCGAGGACTACGGCAATAATTCATATAAGCTCGACTTGCCGTCTGACCTCCGCAGACGTGGAATATACAATGTGTTCCACTCCTCGTTGCTCAGGGCCCATATGCCCAACGATGATCGCCTTTTCCCGGTCACCTAGCAAGCCAGATTAGTGAGCTAGAAGACCAAGAGAACAAATGGGCCGTAGATCAGCTTACCACACGTCAAGGCTCGGGCACACTTGCAATTTTTGAGGCTAAATGGAAGTCAGGCGACACCACCTGGGTGCCTTACGCTACTATCAAGCATCTCACTGTGTTGAATAATTATCTCAGCGCAGCCAGCGTAAGCTCTATCAATGACTTACCTGAAGGGAGAGGACACCCTCCCACCAACAATCCGCAAATGTTTGTCAGCTCAGTATCCATGGGACCTGGCCGTGCTCATCATGCTATAAAACGGCCATTCTATCCTCATATCTTCTCAGTTTGCCCGCATCCGCCGCGCACTACCCCTCATCTTCCATTCTATCTTGTTTGACTTCGTACACCGCTTCCACTGCTATCTACCACTCACATCCGGTTTCGCCCCATGTCGTATCATCCCAAACATCCTGTCACTCCCGTTACTCACTCGTCATTGCCCATTGCAACCCTTATCCCAGCGGCTCATTGCGTTCTTCACTACCCTACTCTTCGCATTGGTCATCATGGGCATGCACAACCGCTACCTCGTCCAGGGCCCCAGGGCAGTGGTCTTCCTGTGTGACTCTGTTTATAAAATCACCTACTCTTACTCAAACAAACAGGCCTATGATATCCTGTACTTTGATTATGAGTTCCACAATGGACTCGCTGGCAGTGCCGGCTTTAACCTTGTTGGCTACACCCAGTTCGCTGGTGTTGTTCAACCAGGACAATGCCTGTACATACAAGCTCAGTAATCTCACTCCTAACAGCACGGTCATGGTTTGCGACGTACCTCCTTCTGTCGAAGACGTGGCCCTCTCTACAAGCCGGCCCCTCCACTCATTTCCACTGCTGAGGCCACTGAGCACAAGAACAAGTGCGTTGCAATATACGAGTGAGCCCAGAGCCAGCAGTGCTATAAGAAGCGTCATCTGGAGGAGAAGGAGCGCAAGCATCTGGAGAAGGAAAAGAGGCAGAGGATGATGGATGACTACCCTACTTACCTCAGTCAGTCCTTTCGCACCAAGGGGTCTTGAAGATGAAGCCCAACGATAACATTGAGGCCACTCTGTTGGAAAAGAAGTCAGGCAAGGGCAAGGGCTTATTGTCGTCATCAATGAAGCTTAGTTTAAAGAAGGGCAAGAAAAGGGCTTCTGGAAGCTGGCATGGAGAAGGGTACCAGGGGTCCCAGCCCTAGCGCCTCTGCTACTCTTGTGGCTCCTTTTAGTTACGCTGACATGGACAAGCTCAGTGAGCTCGAAGGACGAGAACACGAAGTAGAATGTATTTCACAACATCCTGAGGGCAATTGTAAAAATCCGTGGTTTCTGTTACTCACTTTACCCATCGGACCTCACTTCCAGACCTGTTCCAGTCCCTCATTCCAGTCCTCCTAAGCTTTGCTTGTTCACTCCTTTCCGTATCATGTTATTTCGTGTTTGGTTACTGTATAGTTGGTGATCGTACCGTAGCTACTTAAGGCCTGTCCTCTTAAGGAGATGAGCAAGTTTTCTTTCACAATCCAAAGTCAATTCCAGTTCTTTGGTTATGGGAACTTCTCGCGCAATGCCAGTTCTCTCTCCCGGTCGACGAGCGTTACATACAGCTGGTCACCAATTACTTCTAGGCAGCTCTACCTCAAGCTGCCTAGCCTAGTCGCAAGTGCTATCATTAAGCAACCGCAACATTTTGTCAATGTCTTAGTGTCGCTGCGGCCAATATTAATCGTGGATCTTTGGCCAATAGTTGTCCATATAGCCTATTGCACACGCTCGAAGAAGGAGAAGTATACTTTGTAAGCCGTGCGACAGTAATAAGCCCAATTCAGAAGCCAGATAGGAGTATCATGCTAATGTCAACAACAACTAGTACAACTGTACCAAGCTGCAACGCTCTCAATAGAAGAAAAATAGTGGTAACAGTTTCTGAGTAACTAGCTGGAAATAGACCAGCTCAAGACTGGCTTTCTTTGTTGCAGATGATAGCTACTTATACATGTCTGGTTTTAAACTGTACAGTACCACCTCGTATTCTCAGCGTATATACTAGAGCGGTCCAGAACAATAGCAAAATATATAGAAACCACAAGTATTGATGAAAGAATAATAGATAGGGGTGAAGACAATGGAAATGAAAAGAATACCCTAGAGACGCTCAGAATTTCATAACAGCTAACAGCATTCAACTACTAATTGTGACATTGTGTCCGAGTCCAGTATGTACTACTGAGGACAGATTTAGTGTTGCCCGCTTGCTGGGCATACATGTGTGGATGTCAGTCCAAACATTGGAAAAGTCATTCATGCCATTTGTTGCAGACGGACATGCATATGTAATATTATTTTTCATTTCCTCGCATTCATTTAGCACAGATACACGGCCCGATAGCAGCTCCAGAACCTCTGAACTTCATTCCGATGATCCCGGTGCTTAGCGCCCAAACATCTGGAAAAACCCCTCTTCTAATTCATATCTTACGCTTCTTTCTTAGTGCTAAGTTACTTATAGTGCTCTTTTTTACTTTTGCCCAAATGCTTCATTAAAATATAGATCATTTAGTTAATTTACTCCTATTAGCTAGCTAACTAGTTTTTGCCTTTCAACATTCTAATTTGCTATTTACTCATAGCTTTTTATCACTTAATTCACTTTTTATCACTTACTAATGCCTTAGTGCATACTGTTATTAGCTTATCAACTAAGTTTCTTTTCACCTAATTTGACACTATTTTATGTTCTATTAATGGCTTATATTTATCTTCTTACTCATTTTCTTGTTATGTGTACCACATTTATCACATTACTTAGAGCTTATCTAACTTATCTTGCTGTTGCTCTTATTTATTATTTAGATCCTTATTATTGTATTGCTTAGAGCTAATCTGGTTCTATTTTGTACTTTTGAGCCAATTAGCAAACTCACATGCTTACACTATTACACTTTTGCAGTTGATGCAACTATTACCCTATATTCTAACCTAGTTAGCATATAAATGCATAATGGATTCCTTATTAGCTTATTTCTGGAAATATAAAAGCCCTCAGAACATTCTCAAAGCACTGATTCCAAAGAGTAGCTGCTTTGAACAAAAATAAGGCAGCATGCTAACTTATATTTCTGAACATAGGTTAAAGCTTGAAACAAATCTATAGCTGATAAAAAAATGCCCATGCAAGGATTCGAACCTAGGTTCACCTAGTTACACTCATGTGCAAGTTGACAACTGTACCATAGCATCTTAGGCAAAAATATATTAGACAAGCATAAATAGTGGCTTGAACTTTGAAGCGCCTTCACGCTCTGGCATCATCTAAGTTGTTCACTTCTCTTCATCCTCTATCACTAACTGACGCATTGCCTGCGTTGCGATGATATGCTGCACCACGCCTCAGGTGCGATCACCTAACCTTAACCCAACAGACAGCGGGCTCAGGCCAAAGCACCGAGTCGGGGAGTGGTTTTATGTGTGAGTGGGGACGTCACTTCAACTCTGTAGCCGAAGCGCCAGCAGGAGTCGGGGACCGAAGACCTCGGGAGGTAACAGTTGGGGGCGAGGTCTGTAATGAGGACCGAGCGAGAGCACCGGAGCTGAGAGACGAGGGGACGACGTCACGAGGGGACCGAGGCAAGCCTCTGACGTTGAGTCAGACTGCATAGCCAACGAGCGAGACGAGTACTAGATGAGAGCTGAATACTTAAGAAGCACTGATGTGCTTGTAGTCTTAATATCGTAGCAGGGGGCGTGAAGAGGGGGAAAGGTAACTTGTCTTTGCAAAAGTATGTGCAGAGTATTTATACGGGCTCGGTACCTAACAGCCAAAGCTAATGGACCACGTCCGAGAGAGAATGAAGGAGTGGTTTGGATACAAAAGTGGTACAGATAAGGAAAGACCGAGTTGGGATACACTAACCAGGGATATGCCGTATGCCACACAGGCACCGAGCACCTATGAAACACGGTGCGACCAGTCGTGACTGTCCGTGTGCCCTAGGCGGGAATGACTTGTGGGATAGCGTACAACGCAGTGCCGCTGTCTTGGTCGTAGTTAGGTATGTGCCTAAGTCCAGGGCAGGAGCTCGCCGGGGCTGATGTGGCCCGCATCTTTCAGGCTGGTGACCGCACTGCCTGTTCGCGAGGGACTGCACAGGCTCTGGACTGACGTGACGGAGGGCCGCTACAAGGTATCTCAGGGAGAGTAGTTTGGGAACATCGACAGCTTGGGGCTTTGGGGGTGGTGTCCGGGGTCCTAGTGTGATCGTAGAGTGTAGTGACGAAAAGGCAATTTCTGGGGTTTCTGCGCTCAAAGCGCTTACCAGCGATCAGCGACCCCCTACCGCGACCCCAGAACCCCCAAAGCACTATGTAAGTCTAGAGGAAATGAAGGATACCTTGAGGGCTCGCCTGGAAACTAGGTATGTACCCCACTTGCAGCATCCACCACTAATATGCTGCACCATCCACAGCCATGCTTGCACGGCCTATGGATGGTATTCTTACGACTAGGTCTCGCCCTATGAACACCGCGTGCGAACGCCTACAAAAGAAGCACAATGTAGCAAGCCCAAGATCCGCCGACACAAGAGGCTGCTATGCACCACGCCAAAGGTCGGGACAGTGACTTAAGCACCTATAGTACCAACGCATGCACAACATGCCAATGCCGGCACACAAGAAGTGGCAAAGCATGGCACGCATAAACCAATGCAGGTGAATGTGCTGCCGACACAATGGATGGTGCACAACGCGAAAGGGCTAGGCAGCAACATACAAGCACGACACCAATCAATGCAGCCCGCACATAGTGCCAACACCAGTGCGCTAAACGTGCTAACCTACAGCGTGCAGATCGGGCGCAAGTAGGCGCACTGCCCACGCACGAAGGACCGGTGCACAATGTGAGGAACCGGGAAGCAGTGTATACAAGCAAGGCGCCGACGGACGCAGCACGCAGCACACGCACGACAACGCCAATGTCAGCATTCGGAACATGGCAAAGCACGATGCGCATAGACCAGCACAGGCGAGTGCACCGCTAACACACAAGGGCCGCTGACACACCCCAGACAGTGCACGCGAAAACAACGCTGCATGGAATGAACAGTGCAGGTGAGCATGGTGCAAGCATGACGCGACACCTACTCGGCCAAGCATGGTGCCGGATGTGCTAGCTGGCCTGCACAATGCCGGTGAGTGCAATATGGTAAATGCGATGCAGATAAACACAGTATAGATACTAAACCAATATGCATACACCCTTGCAAGCATGCAGGGCACAAGCAGATAAGCACAGCATAGGTGAGTACAGCACCTGATCTGCATGCTTGCCTGCACTGTGCAAGCTAGCACAGTGCAGACAAGTGTAGGACTTGAAGCATAGTACAAGTAGTCTGCTCTATTGGGTAGTTTGGTTTTGTATGTAGATAACTGACCATGCAATATGATATATTAGCTTAGATTAGCAAGAGAGAGTTCTCAAATGACTGGCCAAGAAATAGCTGTAATGTAGCTTAAGGGATACAAAAGCAACTAGATACTGCATAGTTAGGAATAAAATAGGACAGTAAGGATAAAAATAGCAGAGAAGTAGCACTAATCACCCTAATATATAGAATAATTAAGACAATTAGCAAAGGACCTCACTAAACTGCCTTATTGGCCTTATGTATTTATTTATCTAGTTGTGTTACTTTGATGCTTATGCGCAATAAATTAGTGCTTATTAGCAGGCATTAGGTAGAAATAGTAGTGGGGGGGGGGGGGGGGGGGGTTTCAGATAAATGCAACTTGATTTCTTCTACCTTCTCGGACACTTAGCACTTTGGACTCTCTGGCCTTTCCCTCATCTTGACCTCTTGGTCATTTGGGGACAAAATATGTATTATCTACACTGTACATAGGAGCAATGCTAACTTGGTCATTGGGAACAAGTACTGGCACTAGCCTGCTCGTTTGTGAGGTCTACTAGGAGTTGGCCCTCGTCACCCTCTTCATATGTATATTGTTATTTATTCCACGTCTACCTTAATCTGCTTGCTCTGGTTATGCATTGAGCTCGCCTCTGCGACACCATCCTTTGCAATACCAACATGGGCTCTGAGGGGTCAAGACTGTATATAGGATATGCTAGAGCAGAGCAACCTGAAGCGCTAGGGAACTGTGCGAACTGCTCTAGCAAAGAGACTGAACAGAGTACAATGTGAAAACCTCTTCTTGAGGGCGTGAAATGATGATGATCTCTAGTACATAGTATGAGTGCGACTGTTCCTCCCTCTGCTGACTAAGCCTATTCCAATTCGTCTTACCACCTCAGAAGGCCCCCAGAATATCAGTATAGATGTACGATCAAGCACTGGACATAAATCGTCGCTACCAAAGGCATAAGCCCCGATCCGCTAAAGGACATAAAGGGCAAAATTTGGCTAAAAGTCTGATCTTGTGCAAGAATATAGACCGTGCCTAGATGGGGAAGTCCGATCCAGTGCCGGACATAATTCGGTCATGCAGCAACCAACCTCACGCTAATAAATGGATTGTTATCGACTACAAATTTGGAGCTTACCAATACGTGTATCTGTAGGTGGCCTTTTGTAGTTCAATAACAAACTGATAGTATCAATCTGTTACCTTCATGCATCTGCGAACAAGACTGCAACCAGCACGAAGTGACGCATCGCAGTTTGATCCATTACATATCCATCAGCCCAAGGTTCTCAACATTCAATATTGCTGCCAGTGGGCTGGAACGTTCTGTTTTAGGAGCTTGTAGCATGCTAAATAGTATGAGAGTGTCACAAAACTATAATACTCACCTGCTGGGATGACTTGAAAGAAGTGGGAAAGCAGAGGGACTTGAGTAGAGCTAGTAGAGTAGATATAAATCAATGATGTTGTTAAGTCTGGGGTTTAGCCTACAGGCCAGCCTCCTTATATACATGTGTAGAGGGACCCCAGACATTATCTAAGACCTCTAATACCATATGCTGACTGATACAGTCAGGTGATGTCTGACTAAGGCTTCAGAGCATACCATTGCTCTAACTCTCTTATCAGATCTAACCTAGCTATCATGCTAACATCAACACTATCTAGATGTCCTAATCAAGCTACTGTACACTACCAGTCCATGATGTCATACTGACATCATACTGAGGTCATAGTCCAGAACAGTTCCAGACCAGAGTCCTGGATTCTACGTCCGTATAAGGCATATCCCTGATGTCCATGTGACAAGCATATGGCAAACTGATCTAGCATCTTATAATGTTGTGTGACGACTTGGTGACATGTCCCGTGACTTGATGTTACACTTTAAGTGCTGTGAACTAGCGCTGAGGGAAATTTGTAACACATTCAATTCAAAACTTGTCTTTGTCCATGGGCATTGCTAGGACTGGAGCAGAGCAGATGTGATTCTTGAGTTCTTTGAAAGCTTCGGCTTGCTCGGGGTTCCATACAAACTTAGCGTTGCTGGTGAGGAAAGTGAGCGGCTTTGCGATTTTGCTGAAGTCTTTGATGAATTGTTGGTAGAAGTTGGTAAAGCCGAGGAACGCCTGGGTGTTCCATTTACATGTGGGTTTCGGCCATTTTCTGACACCTTCTACTTTGACTGGATCCATCTGGACTTGTCCTTCGGAGATGATCATGCCAAGGTATTCGATCTCAAGCCATTCAAATTCGCACTTCTCTGCCTTGAAGTATAGTCAGTGTTCTCGCATTACGTCCAGAACTCGTTGCACAATACAGCGATGTTCTTCAGATCCTTGATATTGATCATGATGTCATTGATATAGACCATCACATGTCCTTCTTGGATCAGATCTTGAAAGATGTTGTTTATCATCGTCTAGAACATAGCTGGCGAATTGGTGACACCAAAGAACATGACCGGGAGGTTCAAAAGTCTGCAATTGGTAATGAACGCTGCTTTTTCGTCGCCTTCTTTGATCCAAATATTGTTGTAGCTCCATCTGATGTCTAACTTTGTAAAGTACTTGGACTCTTTTAGCTTGTCTACTAGTTCCTGGATTAGAGGAAGTAGGTAGCAATTCTGGATAGTTAAATCATTAAGCTTTGGTAGTTCTATACTGGTCAAAGCAAATCATCTTTCTTTTTAACAAAGAAGCACGGAGCTACTCATGGTAATTTGGAAGGGCGGATTTGTCCGGATCACAGGTTCTCTTCTAGAATGTCATCCAGTGCTTTCTATTCATCTAGTGTGTAAGGGTACGATTTTCCTCTGACCAGCATAGTGCCTGGCGTTAGTTCAACTGCGTGATCCCACAGGCGTCATACTAGCAATACATCGAGGTTTTCTTTAGCAAAGATGTCCTTTGTATTCATGGTAGTGCTCAGGAACGAAGTTCCTCGAAGGGTTTCTTTGCTTTTTAGCATTTTCCTCAATTGCCAGATCTATAGCTATGTTTGTTTTGGCACGGATATGAGCGCTGCCTGTTGTGACGTAGCATTGCCAGTATAAAACAAAGATTTGTTCCTCCTCCTCAAAGATGAGCCTCTGGATCATTCCGGGTTTTGTGTTCATCATCTCCAATGCCAATTAGGTATTGTATGTAATCACACATAAGTGGACATTTATTAAACTGGAGTGTGTAATCTTTCCAGTTGATTGATGGGTTGTGCAATTCCAACCACTCATAACCAAGGAAAATAGGGGTATTTCAAGGTTTGTGATAGCAAATGACATTTGTTCCATGTGATCCTAAATTTTAACTCTGAGATCAACACATTTTGTGATTGGGCCTCCGACATTGTGACTGCCATTAGCATTATACATTGGAATCAAAACAGGCAATTTGGTTGTTGCTGTGCCATGTTCCTGTACAAAGGTCTAATCAATCAAAGATCCAGTGCATCCAGAGTCTAAAAGGGCTTTTACTAAAAGGATTCAGATGAGTCCAATGTGGCGACAATTATTGGGACATCAATCTGATTGCCTTTTTGGCCTTGAATGTATCTCAGATGGCTTTTTAATTCTGAAAGGTATATTGTAGCTTTGTCTCATGACATAAAAGCAATATTTTGGGCACTGGCTAGCGTGGCATCTGCTTGACGCTTTGCATGCACTCATCCTTCCAAAATCTTAACAGCCGCTTTGGCATTGTACGTAGTCCACTAATGGATCCACACAAGAGTCCATGGGACTTCTCTCACCCATTTGGGTTTTGGCACAGGTTTTTCTTTCTCAACTATCAGTGCAGACGTGTTTTCTGGTAATAAACAGATAATTAAGCACGGTGTTGAACTGCCACGCTGCTCAGCAGATGCCCCTTCAGAATAACATTGTGATGACTTGTATAACACTATGGTACAATAATAGTTGAGAAATGATTCTAGGCTCTTCACGTCTGTGCTTTCGCTTGAGCTGCCTGAAAACTCCTTGAAAGCTTCATGAATGAGGACTCGACTACGCAATGAATGCATTCCTCCATTCCATCAGAGAATGAATTAGCTTGGACTGACGATGGCTTGGGCTTATCATTCTTCTTATCAGGAAGATCCGTGGAGACGCCAGCATCTAACAAGGTTGCTTCGGCATTGGACAGTCGCGCGACAAGTGTCCTTTCTGATAGCAATTAAAACAAAGCCCTTCCTTTCAGGCTCTGTCTAGGTTCATTGGTTGGCCGGCCCGCCATAGGTTATGCTGGTTCCATCTCGATGATCTTATCAAAGCGCTTGGGTTTATAAGGATGCTGCCAGCACCGACTTTGAGTTTGTGGCTTGGGAGCTGGCTTGTGGGACTGACTGCTCTCAAGGTTCTTCTGGCGCTGGTAGTGCCTCCTCTGCTTCTCGTCAACGTTCTCTGCGATGCACATGTATGCTGAGTACCATTTTGGAACGTCTTCATGACTTTATACTGTGTCGAGGACTTCGCTTCTGAAGTGCTTCGTCGAGATAGTCAATAAGAATTACTGACTGCTCGTCCAGCTGCTCCTGAAGTGCGCTGTATCCCGCAAGAAGCGTATATCTCAAGGTGTGTTCCAAACTCTTGGATGCTTATGTTTCCCTGCTTCAGCTCTTTTAGCTTTTGCAAAGCGCCTGAGTGTCAATTGTGCGAGAACTGCTTGACAAGCCGTTCTTGGAAACTCCCTCAATCTGCACATGCAAAATCAGTGCTCTCGAGATAGGCTTCGGCCCATTCTCTGGCTGATCCGCCTTGCATGTAGGACAAAACGAAGGTGATTCTAGCGCAATCTGGTTAGAGCTTCTTGTAATAGTTCATGAAGATGTTCAGCTTGATTTGTTTCCACCAGGCCTTCCAATCCTTCCGGCTGCCATTGAAGGTGTCTGGCTTATTTGCCAGACCGTTACAATTGCGTTCATTATTGTCATCATCATTGTTACAATCTCAATTTCCTTAACTGCCTCCTTCGAGACCGCCGCCTCCACCTCTGCTGTTACCTCCAGAGGAGGGTCCTCCGGCCGGCTGGTCTTCCAGTTGCTTGCCACTTGTCATCTCATTTCGGGCTCCCGGGCCACGAACTCCACAACGTTGGCATGTTGTGTTCCTGTTAGCTTGTGCGCAGGGTTGTTCTTAACGTTGCCTGGTTAGGGTTGTGCCTTTTAAGAAATGGAAGTAGATGTGTTTGTTTCCGAAGCAGACTATTATGGTTTGCATCTATACATTTACAGGCTTCGGAGTAATTTGTCTCTAGACCTGAGTGTGATAGGGTAGCAGTGACCATAGTGTCAGCTGCTTGGGAAAATTCGACGCGCTCAGTGTGATCAGGTAAGGTGTCTCCGTTGTTGTAGTTTTGTTTTCTTTACTGGGCGACGACTTCTCGTCTTTGGATTCAGGGATAATAGGAGCTAGAGCACACGGTGTTTGAAGGTCGACTGGTAACAGCTGCGAGATGGATACGGGAGTGGGTGGCTTAATAACGGTGTCATCCGCTTGCACATAGTACAATTGATACTTGCGCTTAGTTTCTAATAATACTGCGCAAGTTTCACACTTGACCTTTGAACTAGGGTCTTTGTGTATGTACTTTGGATTGTGACACAAATACCACTTGTCGTCGTGGTTTTGATAAATCGATCTCCTGTGGATTGTGGAGAAATAATGAGGTCGTCCTATACAAGGGCAGCTTTGCCTCCAGCCATACATGAGTGAAGCCTATTCAGGCAACCTGCGATATTCTTCAACCGGAATGAAGAGCACAAGGGTAGGAGTAGGCCTCAGAGGGATATAAGTTCACAGCATGTGCTACTACTGATATGGCTATGGGTTACCACTGTTCTGCTGTTTGATCCTGCTGCAGTCTACTAATGTCCCGGTTGCAGCTTAACTCTAAGGGACACGAGCCCAAAGAGCACTTGTCTCACTTTCCAATTACCGCCTTTACTAGCTTCCCACACTCAAGGGTGTGCCAAAGGTTCCTGCCAATCAAAAGAGCACTGAGTTAGGGTGTCTAAGGTACAGCTCTCCGAGATGAAGCTCGAAACCATTGAGTTAGGTCAACAGGGTACTAATTGGGTAACTAGTCGCATGTGCACGGGGTAACGACACAGGGGGATAGTGAGTACTGAGGTTCACGGGCCGTCCCCTTGCAAGTGATCATAGTCTAGTGTACTAGGGTCTGTGGTTCAAAACTCAATCTACGTGATCCTTCCTGTACAAGGACAGACCAAGCAAAAGAGTAGATGGATGTTCTGGGTAGAACAAGTGGAGCAACGAGAGATTATTGCAAAGTGGTGTGGATAGTCTCGAGCTTATGTCAGCAACAACTAGTACAACTGTACCAGGTGCAACGCTCTCAACTAGGGACGAAATAGTGGTGCAGTCTCCAAGTAACTAGCTAGGGAACAGACCAGCTCGAAACTGGCTTTCTTGCTGTGATTGGCAAGGGTAAACCCTCCATGCTTAGAGGCTAACCCTTACCCTTACCCTTCAAAACCCTTACCCTCATGAAGGGTACCTTCAAACTCTTGCCAAAATGGGCAGAAAATGGTGCTTTGAGTGCTTTTTCATTCGCTTATAATGTCAGCTGTCTATTTGAGTAGCTTGCATTGATATAGAAAGCACTTACAACACTTGCAGCTCTATCCAGCAATATGTCTGCTATTTAAATGCAGACCCCTGCTAGACAAGGGTTAACTTTTCCCAACCCTTACCCTTACCCTCTGTACCTTACCCTTAACCCTCTGAGGGTTTGTGAACCCCTGCCTATCACTAGTTGCAAGCTGTAACTACTTATACAAGTCCAATCCTAAACTGTACAGTACCACCCGGTATCCTCATGTATATACTAGAGAGGTCCAGAACAATAGAGAAACATACGGAAAGCCATGAGTATCAATGAAAGAACAATAGATAGGGGTAGAAGACAATGGAAATGAAAAGAATACCCTAGAGATGCTCAGAATTTCATGACACATACACTATCTCAGTCTTGCCAGAGTCGTTGTATTCAACTGCTGGTACATTCATGGGCTTTGCGCCGTACTATTTTTGGCAGCGCATCCAAGTCCAGCGTGTAGTACTCGGGACGAATTCAGCGTTGCCCCACTTTCCAGGCATACAAGGACGCTTGTCAGCCGAAACAGTGGAAGAGGGATTCATACCATCCTTCGCGATGTCACGGTAGACATGGGTACCAAGGGGTTAAGACCGTATACGCGGGTGCTCATTTAGCGGACACCCTGCGGCACTGCTCCCTGTGTCCTAGTTCCCAGTCTCTACACCAATGAGATCAAAGATTAACATAAATCTGAGCGAGCGAATTTAGCACCTACTTTCGTTGGCATTTCCCGTTGCAGTACGACTTCTGCCAGCATCCCTTGCATGCCCGCAAGGAGTGCAAGGGCTTAAATATGCTACATGAGCATTTCCCATAGCTACACCGTGTGAACGGTAGAAACACGTCGTCGGATGCCCCTTGATTTATCTGCGCTAAGCTTGAGCTCTTGTTTCGGATCGCGGCGAGATGCTTCCCGAGCTGGTTCCACGGTCGCTCTACAGGCCTGTAGATGTGGCCTTTGCGGCGCCGCAAGGCGGATCTGATTTCTTCCATTCCGGACTTCCATGCTTGGAGGCTAGCATCCCGTTGTACAGCCAGCTTTCGCTGCTCAGCAGAGTCACCGCTGTCGTGGCCAGTTCGTTTGGTGTGAGGTAGGGCGGTGTCATTGCAGCGGTCCATCGCATGGGCGAGGGTTTCGAGCCTTGCGCGTTCCACTGACACGGAAGTCAGCACTCCTTTGGCTACAGACAATCTGAAGCAGCTAACCGGCTTTTTCGGGCGAAATAGCGAGAAGATGCCGTAAGGAGCTCAGGAGAACCGGTATCAGACCGTGGGTGAATGACTCTGGTAATAAATCATTATAAAAATTTGTTGCGATGCTGGAAGACAACGTTATTAAGTAAGTGCAATGAGTGGTGCCCGACGCGAAGATAGCTGCACGTGCTTACATGAGGTACATAGACATTCTCTCATAGGTCTGAATATATACCTCCGCGCCATTTTCGTCATCCAGCTCTTTACACATCAACGTCCTACATGCCGCTATGCTGGATGCAAGCAACGCCCGTGTGAGTGGTGGGTCTTCGCACGGGGTCCGCTCATTATTTGGCAAGTCCGGTGGTCCGTAGTACATTGGGAGGATGCGCAGCACATAACAACAAAGGCTGTCATCAACGAGGTCGGCCTTGAGGTCACGTAGAGCGGCTCTTGCGACGTTCTTCCAGCTCGTGCAGCCCGAAGTAATTTCAGGGAAGAATTGGGCAGGAGCCTCCTCGTCGTAATCGAAATTGTAAACTGCTGTCAAGTAATTGTCGATATGCTGTAGTGCACAAACTCTTGTATCCTTGCTGGGGCTGTATATCCAGATAGCAAGTTGAACGTGTACCATCCGATTTAGTGGGTCGGGTATTCGCCTATCCAAAGATGTTAGCCACCTATGCATGCGACAAGAACCAGCCGGCCATACCCCCAGCTCTTTTCGAGTAAGATGTTGCTTGTGCAAAGACCGCACAGAATATCCTGAACAGTCGCAGAATCAGAGTCACCCAGCTCCTTGCTCATGTTGTCTGACTCGAAGTCCAAAAACGGTGTCCGAATTTCCCATAACGATAGCCATATACGTGGGAACGACTTTAGGAGGAGGTTGGTAGCATCTTTGAGCTTCGCAGGGGGCCGACGAGACCGGTTAACGCCAAAAGGGGTATCATAGTGTTTCACAATGTGCTCGATGCAGCTTCCGAGGAGCGCACAGATCGACCGCACGTACTCCTACAAACGCATGTACGTTTGAACTGTAAGCGCCTCAAGTGGTAGCATCTGCGCCATACACGTACCTTCATAACGGCATAGTCTTCATCTTGATGGGTAGTCCATGAAGTCAGCTGCTTCTTGCTGTAACCGCAGAAGTACTCGTTCGTGATGATGTACATCAATGCAGTAAGGAATTCGTTTTCGAACAGAATCTCCCAGTCGGCCACAGTCAAGAGTTGGTTGGCCTTCCTCGAAAAGCCGTTGTTAATGTCTCTAGCCACAGCAGCTCTTATAGAAACACCCTTGGTTGACTCATGGTTTGAGTATAGGACACTGCCGATTTGGTGCAGATGAATGTACGTGATTTCTGGTGACCCACTTTCGCGACCAAATTGTGATCAAGTGTAAGAAAAGAACGTCAATTTGAGTTGTTGGGCATCGCACGTACAACTCAGGGTCCCTCAATTCCGGTTCAAATTCCTTGATCACGACGATGGTCGGCCGTTCGTCAGGCTTCATGACCGGTGACGTGCAGTCTTGGTAAAATACATTGGTTAGTAGTCCTTTTGGTGAATCGCAAGTAATGCCACAAACCTCAGTAAATCACAGTGCGCGTCAGCGCGTGTCGGTACGCATATAAGAAGCGAAATAGCTGAAACAGTCGAGTAAGACCGTCGGTAACGTTCATAACGTCGAAAGGGTTCCAAGTCGGCCAAGCGCTAGTCGCAAACTTGATCCGCGGGTTCCGAATCTAATCAACGAGCGCGCCAGACAGACTAGATCTTCGGGACACGCTTCTTCAAACTTGCCTTCGACCACCCGCCATGAGCACCACGGACTGTGTCTAGGAGATCTTTGCCCAGTGTTTACAGTCTTCAGCACGCCGGAAACATGAATACCTGCATTTCTCTCTGTATCGCATACTTTCTCGACCTTGTCAGCGCTATCCTTCTCAACCACCTGACATGGTCGTATAGGTTTCGACTACCGTCAACCTATAAGAATTTCTTGGTACGCCTGTTTTCCGACACTATTTGTGACGAGGCTCAGGCTATTTGCCGAAAATTGACACGACTTTTCACCATGCGTAGACCGTCAATGCCGAGGCTGTTTGCGCCGCGGCAGCCATGAGGACGTCCGCACGTGTTGGGACCAAATGAAGCGGAAGCGGGGAAATGAATCTCGGTAGATCCCCGTTGCATACTCTTAAGTTGAACTTTCTGATAGGTCTGCATGTTGTAGATTGGCTATTCGATACAAATTATCTTGATACGGTCACTGCGTCCAGCATCGTCATTTATGGGAAACGCCTCGAGTTCGCCATTGAGTCAGTGCCTGGACTCTGCACCGAATGAACTGATGCTGTGGAACTTGCTGCACACTCGTGTTGGCCACACGCCAACCATACTCCGTATGACCTTCTTCGTGTAATTTTGGGATGCGCGACAAAGAACGCATATATATGTTGCAGTCCGTTCCACGTGCAACTCCTCACCCATCGTCCCTCTCCACCTGTCTCTCTGAACACCCTCCATGTCGGAATACATCGAATACCCTGTGATGCCGGGTGGCCAAATGCCGCCCATCGACTTCTACCACGGAGCGGAGTACGATCCATATCCGGGGAGCAGAGTGTCTCGGAGGTCTGTGCTACCGCTGGCAAACGGCACGCCCAACGGTCGTGGTCGCGCAGAGAGCTGGGTTTCTACAGATCTTCAGGGTCGTCCGCAGAACGGTACACCGTCTCTCACTCCGGTCACCCCCACTGTTCCTGCTGTCATTCGCCAGTCAGGACACAGCCCGACAGTCCAAAGCCCTCCCGTGAGGAGTCCTCCCGTTCGAAGTCCCCCTGTCCGAACACCAATTCTTCTCAACTCTCCACCTAAGAATGGTCGTTTCCGCGAAGTAGAGGACGAGCAACCACAGCGCTGGACTCAGGCGACCCACGTCTCTTACCCGGCCAGCAACGGCGCCAGTTTTGTCTCCAACATGAACGCGCCGCCGCAACCGATGCGAGGTGATTCGTTCTTCTCGCCGAGACTTGCATCCACACCCGCGCCCGATGCCAAATACGGCAATACGGTGCCGTACATGAAACGCTTTGGCGAACCTACGGGGCCTCGCCATGGCCAACCGGTACGATATCAGGAGGGACCTGCTAGGCATAACGAATCGCAGGCAAGATACGATGAGGAGCCAGTGAGATATGATCCAGATCCTGCTAGATATACGAAGCCCGCGAGGTACGACGACGATTCCACCAAATACAATGGTGCGTCTGGCGGATATGACGATGATCCTCACGGATACAACGGTGCGCCTGGCGGATACAACGGTGCGCCTGGCGGATACAACGGTGATCCTCACGGATACGAAGAGCACAGCGGCTATGTAGAGCCCGAGTCAGGCTATGCGGAACCTCCCGGTGCGTTTGGTCAGTCGGCAGACTATACCCCTCCCTCTCCCCATTCGGAAGAGGAAACGGAGGAAGATATTGAACAGGAGTTTATACCGGCGGAACACTCTGGTGCGAGTCCTGTGGAGGAGCACATACCAGCGCCTCAGAGTGACGACGGTTTCCGTGTCATGGATCAGCCGTCATTTGAGGCCCGTGAAGAGCCAAAGAAGAAGAAAGGTTTCGTAGGAGGATTCATGGCGAACTTCAAGCATATCCCGAAGATACTCTCCAAAAACGGCTCTCGCCAGTCAAGTCAAACACAGCCTGTCACCATGCCGGTTCCGAGCAGGCCTCCTCTCAACGTCCTTCCGAGAGCACAACCCTCCCGGCATAGCCTCCGCGACATATCTTCACCTCGCTCCAGTGAATCCAGCACCAGCCACTACCACAGCCGATTTGTCGCGTACGACAGACACTACGGCCACGACGCACACGGGGCCCCATACTCCCGACCAGAGCCGCGAGCACGAGGTTGCTACAGCTCCCGATGACGCACATTTCCCCAATCCCTACGAGCAACAGCCATTCGTCCAGCCTCAAATTTACATACCCGCTCCGGAGCAGGCCGATTTACAGCAGACCGCCGACTACGATGCGATGAGCGAGCCCATCTACTACGACGATCGACTCGAAGGCACTTTCAGCTCGCATTTCTACCGCGTCGGGAAGTTCGTGACGGACCTGATCCATCTGCCGTGGCTCAACAAGCACCCCACGGTCGAGTACCGCCCCGCGGAATCCCGCCGCGCGCAGTGGCTGCCGCCGAAAGAGAGCCACTCGTGGTACTCGAAGGAGAACCGCGAGCGGCTCGACCTGCTCGCGACGCCGACGCAGCCGCGCCCCCAGGTGCGTTCGCGCGCGGTGCCCGGTGCGCCAACGGGCAGGCCGGTCCCGGGCCAGCGCCGCCGCGACGACCCCGCGCGGCGCGCTCGCCCCTCCGCAGCGCGTCCTCGCCCGCCTCTCCGCGCTCGCGCTCCGCCGACGCCGTCACCGCCATTCGCCCGACCCAGGGCACGACGAGCCTGACCACGGGCGGCGGCATCTACCGCGTCGCGTCGCCCGGCGCGTCGTCGCACGGGCAGGGCCAGCACTCGACCTCGTACTCGTACTACTATGCCACCCCGTACGGCCCGCAGCCGCTGTACGTCTACCCCGCGAACGCCGCGGGCGCGCAGGGACAGGCGCTGCCCGCTGGCATGCCGGCCATGCAGGGCATCCCGCCCGGCGCGATCCCACTCAGGATGCCGAGCCCGCAGGCGGGCGCCACAGGGAGCCCTCCATCTGCCATGCCCATGTACATGCTGGCGGCACCGCCCATGACTATGCCGACTTCGCCGAGGAGGCATCGAAGGCATCACAGCAGTCGGTCGGCACGCCACCGACGTGACAGGAAGTCAGATTCGCCTCCGCCGCCGATGCCGCAGGTCAATATCCCGTCGTAAGACAGGTGTGTGACGGTGAGTACCTTCCTCCGTTGCGCCTCCGTTGCTAACATGGCACTGACTCAGGGTCGATGCGTGTCAGGTGTTGGATCTTGGACGTGGTGGTCAGTTTCTTGTTCTCTTGGCGAAGCTTGAACCGTGGTACGTGGTGCTTCAACAAAACTATCCGTTGCTTGATTTCACGGACCATTTCCCTTGATGTAGACGTCAACTGAAAAAGGAAACGAGACAACCAAAATCGCAAGCACTCCCAGGAATTCCGCCACACCCTCCTGGTCGTGTTTCGCGTATGCAATGTGGAAGCCACGATATCTTCCGGAGGCCCACGAACTTGAACGAGAGAAGACACTACCGCCCCAGCACAGGCGATTCGTATTCGGCATCCTTGTTGCCACCGTACGTTGCACATTTCACCTCGTAAACGTCTATTTCGTGTCTGACTGGGTATTAATACAGGACAAATTAAGCATCGCGACGAATACGTCTGAACGTTGCACATGCGTCCGCTTAGAGCCGATATGCTGGCGTGCCGGATTATGCTACGTAAACAACAGTATGAACGGGAGTGGAGGTAACATGGCGACGAGAAATGTGGAAGTGTGAGGTTGACGACGGAAGGATGTGAAAGGTTTGATACCTCGGTATGCAGTCATGCCCAGAGGCCGAAATGCGTCTATGAAATATGCATTTATATGCGTAGATTAAGCGTGGCAAAGCGTAAATATTCGTGTCAACTTGTGCGATTTCTAGAGGAGGCAGGAGGCGTGGCGTCCGCGCCGTCGTGAAGGCATTTCACCAATGCCATGATCATTAAAATTCGCGCAACGCGCGACGCGTTACGACTTCTGCGCGTGCGACACCGCGAACTTGCTGCGCGCGCGGAGCGCCGGGCCCTTCCAGAACAGAATCTGTCATCGCACCCGTCAGCGACCGGCGCAGATGCCCGCGAGAGGCTGAGAGGCGCGTACGAAAGGGACGGGGCTCATGAGCAGCGCAAGGCAGCCGAACATGGTGTTCGCCCAGTGGTACGTCAGCGTGGCGTACATCTGCGTCGTGAACAGCGGGAAGGCCATGCCGAAGAGGTTCCCTGCGGCGTGGTCGTGCACGTTTAGACAAAAAGGCGGGGCAGGCGTGGGGGAGAGGAGACGTACGCGACAGACTTTGCCCTGCGAGAGCGGAGGACGCAAACGTGCCGTAGCAGTCTGCGAGGTATGTGAACACTGCGAGGTATATCGTGAACGACGAGAACTCGATGAGCTTTTGGGCGTCGGGTGTCAGCCATTGTTTACACAGGTATGGGGAGTGGTGGTACGCACAACGATCGCGATGCAAAGTGATATCCAGTGCACATTTGCGAACGTGCACCAGGCGTAGATGAAGAGCGCGCCGGTGATGATGAGCGCTGCGGGCATGGCCATGTAGAGCCGTGCTTCGGGTCCGCGAGTGGGATGATGTTTGCTATTAAATGGAGGGATTCAACAGATTAGCACGTTGCTGACAAGCGGCAATTTTGCGAAACGCACCGGTACAGCTTCTCTTGGTACTGATTCGCGAGACAACCAAGAACACTACCAATGCTGGTAGCAAGATGTTCAGCATCGTATACGTTTTCACATGAAACGGCGAAGGGACATACGCAAAAGTGACGAAGACCACGCCAACTTCGCCGTTGTTGAAGTGATGCAGGTTCCTGAATACAGGACCAATAGATCTGCAATTCGTCGTTAGCGTGCACATACAGAGCTCATACGTGTGGCTTACTCGATGAGGACGTATAAGATACCCCACACAAATCCAATCCAGATCTGAAGCGGATGTGAACACAGCATGAGGGAAGAAGACGTGGTACATACACTGAAGCTGGCGACCACGGGCTCCGTCACCATCAAGTCTGGTCAGAACCGTCAAACGAGAGCGCTTCAGATAACATTATGCTGGCACTTACACACTGGCCGGGTGCACGAGATCCATATCAACGTCTTTAGACTCGCACGCTCGTCTTCGACGCGGGCACGATAGCGCATGTCCCCCGTCTTCTTGCGCAGCCGTTTCGCGATCCTGGTCAGAACCACGGCCGATCGGGTTTCTTTCATCAGGAAAGGCGTCGCGACGGTGAAGACGGCAGTGACGCTAGTCCCGTGACGTCAGACTTGCGAGAGAAAATGTCCGCAGAGGGAAGGGACGGACATGAAGTGGATCCATTGGATCCAGCGCCAGCCCAGATGCGGGTTCATCTCTATCCAGCCGGCGGCTACCGGTCCGAGACCTGTACAGGCGATGGCTGCTACGGAGAATATGGACATCGGGAGTCCGCGTCTGCAGATGCGTCAAAATGCCGGCCGATGCACTATAGGGGAAAGGCCAACTTACTCATGAGGCTGAAAAATGTCTGCTATGCTGCCGCCGACCTGTAGGCATTGAGTGAGCGCGCGTCGCCGACAGCATGCGGCGCACATACCATGGTTGAGCCCGTCGAGCCAAACGCGCCCGCGAGGAACCGCGCAATCTGGACCGTGGCGATGTTCTGAGCGCTGCGCGACCGGTTAGCGCGCCGTCATCAACAGAACAGAGCAGCATACACACAGCGCAATCATCAGATGGGTGAGCGCGAAGCCCGCGGCGGAGACGACGTAGAGCGGCTGCCGGCCGAACTCCTCGCTGAAGGAGGCGGTGACGAGCGGCGTGAGGGCGAAGCCGAGGGTGTACATCGAGAGGCCGACCGTGGCCTGAAACTGCGTGCAGTTCAGGTCCGCGATCATGCCCGGGAAGCCCAGGTTGTACGTCGCGGCGTTGGCAGCTGTGCCGGGCGGTCAGCATTCGGTACGACGTACAGAGGGAGCACACATTGACCCACCTGAGAGTGCGGTGAAGAAGATGGCACACATGATGATCGTCCACTTCCGTTTGGTGGAGTAGTTGCTGGGATCTCTCGGATCACCCGCCTCGAACTCTACCTGTAAGGCAGCGTAAATATGATAGGAATTATGTGCACGCTTTGCACGTACATATAGAGGGCTGGAGTCGGTCTTACCCTCCTCCTTCTCTGAGGTAGTGCCTTTTTCTACATCCGAAGACGTGCGGTCGACCGCGGTGTTGTCACGGTGGTGAACATAGTCTGACAACTGTCTGACGTACGGGGACTCGAGCTGCGCCTGTGTCGCCCTTTCCTGAGGCGTGATGCGGGGATCTATGCGCTCGGAAACAGAGTCTTCAGAGACCACGCGGCAGTGCTCTGGCTCGCCCTCGGCCAACGTCACCTCTTCTGCTGAGACGGACCTCGACATTGTCTGTGACCTGGGGAGGACGCAGACGGGAGTGAGAGAGAGTGAGAGGGAGGATGACGAGCGAACGAAGGGGGCTCACCCTTTTGGCTCCGCGATAACATGCTCGCGAGGTTTGCGCGTTCGGCATCTCCACTGGATGAGAGTTTTCGACGGGAAATGGTGCGTTCGGCATCCATTGCCGCGCCTACTCCCAGCCAATCACCGAAAAGCCGACGGAACAGGCGCGCGGATTCGTGCTCAATTGCCAATTCGGGCAAGAATCCGTGTTCCCGTACCGCTGGCTTGGATGTGAGTAGAGCGGATTTTCGCCGCTCGTCATGGCTTTCTTATAGAGTCTAACAGGCAAGATCTGCAAAGCGAAGTTAAGATCGTTGAGTCGACCCCAGTCTCTGGCGTTCACAAAAGACGCAAGCCGTGGGCGGCCAGGCTGTTTCCGGATGATTCCCGGGTGATTCGTCGCCCCGCCGCTGCCGAGCGTTCAACCCCATCTCCGCCGCAGGCCCTGAAAGGTTTGGGACGAGCGGGCAAAACGGTATTAAGCCATCCCCGGATAGAACAGCTAATGGCGCGATTGAGCACGACGTTGACACGTAAAGACAGAATAAGCTTCACACGGCGTATAGCCTGAGCTGCACAGGCTAGCGATATATCGGAGCCATCGCCGAAGTTCGTTGAGATGTACGAGGCTTGAGATGAGGTACAGACGGAAGTCATGACCGACAAAGCGATCCGACACGTCCACGAAGTCCTATCTCCGCAGAGATATTTGCTGAATAATTGCCCAAAATCCGACCAGGATTTCCTAACGGCCGATGACTGAAGCAGCAAAGAATAGAGGCGAGCTCGTTGCCTAAAATCCTTTAGTAAACCGGTCGTAAGTCCGTCGTGGTGTTCGGCGTGAGAGTTATCTGCTTGTGCGTATTTGGCAAAGGCTTCTGATTCTAACAAAGACAAACACTGTTGGGCGCCAAACTACTCAACTCCTGCGCCAACCTGACGGTTTGGTCTGGGCCATAATCGTGTCCGGTTACCAAACGTGAGTGGCTGAGAGCCTTCGTCCTGGTAGACTTACCTTGAATAATTATATTTATGTTATCCTAGTAGCAATTGGCGGCTGTAATGCTCAGCATCGTCTTCACTCGCTCAAGGGCGGTTTCAACACGTCGTTCTGCAGCCCACGCGCTGCCATCGCGCGCACTCACAGACGACGCCGCCGCGAACGTGCGGAACGACCTCCGCGCGCTGCTCCGCGAGACGGCCCAGCCCGTCGCTGTCGTCACGTCCTTCATGCCCGACCGGCGCCACCACAAGGCCAACCCGTCGCCCCACGCCCGCTTCCACGGCGCGACGCTCTCGTCGTTCAGCTCGATCGCGATGGACCCCTTCCCGCTCGTCGCGTTCTCGCTGCGCATCCCGTCGCGCATGGCCGCGATGCTGCGGAGCGCGCAGGCGCACTGGCCGACGCACATGGTCGTCAACATGCTCGCGAGCACGCAGGCCGCCGTCGCCGTGCGCTTCTCCCGCCCGGACATCCACGCGAGCCCGTTCGAGGGCGTGGCGTACGGCCTGACGGAGGAGGGCCTGCCCGTGCTCGAGGGTGCGATCGGCGCGTTGTCGTGCAAGCTCGTGGCGCCGCCGTGGCCGCTTCACGACATGACCGCGCTTCAGACGGGCCAGCATCCGGGAGAGGATGCAATTTGGACAGGAGAAGGAGTTACCTCTGAGTTGTTTATCGCACAAGTGATCAGGGTGGAGGCTGCATCTCGCTCGAAAGCCAAGGAAGCACCACGGACGCCTCTTCTTTATCATCGACGCACGTATGCGACCACCGTAGATATACCCCCACCTGAAGCTTCATCCCAAACCAAACCATGATATGTATATATTCTGTTATTGAGCTCGTTGAGACGATGCATACGTTTTCAGGCGGCCTTTCACCTCCGAGTCTTGCTGAATCGGTGAACAGTCTGAGTCCCGCTTGGTGCTTGGAGGGGAACCAGATTGTCTTCATCCCCATAATATCTCTGTGGTCAATATATGCATGCCATCCCATTCTACTAGATGGTCAGCTCAATTTACGTTATGTAATATTTGGTGCCGTCTGACTTAAGGTACGCGCATGCGGCAGTGACTCTGCACGTAGGTTCGGTAGCGCCCGCTTCACGTGCTCAAACCGCACGCGCGAGGTGAACGCGAGAGCGGTTTGGATCAAAGTCCGGAAAGCCGAAGGGGTCTGCAGGGTGGAGCCAGATAACAAATCGGATAACAAATTGTTTCAATCTTTTTGTGATCTGCTCATTTCCATAGGACTGCTCCGGTAAGCAGCTACTGACCTAACTACAACAGTCCTTATTCACCCCACAGACCGCTTCGTCACGGCTGCGATAAGTGTCTGTCAGCAGTGAGTGCTGCATCTGGTGCTTACTTTGCTGCTGCGAGCTCCCTTTACCACCTTGCACCAGGTCTCATCTGTGCAGCTTACTCAAATACTATATGTCTAGTCTACACACTTAGGGCCCGGGAACGCTTCAATTGCAACTGGCCGTTCTGGGGCTTACGGAGTGCTCGAGGTAAGCTTGTGGTAGCTTAAGCCACATAGGCGAAGATTTAGCGCCGAGCATGTGGTCAGTATCAATACTGATCGCGATAACAAAAATTGGTTATCGGCATCACCCTGCAGACCCCTTCGGCTTACCGGACTTTGAAACAAGACCCTTCGGACTAGCCCTCAGGGCGCCAGAAGGGCTCTGGCACGAGACTAACTCTGCACGCTTATATTGCTACGCGCAAGTCACGTGTTTAGCAAACCTAACTGTGCCGCTACGCTAGCCAACCGCTAGCTGTGTTCTGAACCTGACCTTTACCAAGTGACTGCCAACACACGAACAAGAATACTTATAAGCTTGGTGACCGCCATAAATCTTGTAAACCTATGAATAACATTACCGGTACGTTGCGACCAACCTGAGCTCTGGGCCGCCGAATATTCACGACACCGTCAGACTCAGAGGGCAAAACTCGGTCACGCGCAGAGTCTGTAGGGGTCAGCTCAGTATGTGCGAACACCCTCTAATCTACGGCATGAATAGGCGCTATACCGCTAAGTCAGCGAAGACTGCCCAGCAGAGGTAGTACGCCTGTCGCCTTTCCTCAGCATGATATGACTGCTAAACACCACCCTTGCATCATATATGTACCGGCATTTCAGCCAGCCGAACGAGACAAAGTCCTCTATACTACACCTAAGCTATGCAATACTCTTCTCAGAACACATCGGACAGATCGCTCAGCCGATATTGTTCAAGACATTGCAGCGATCGTCTCGGACGCGAAGCCCGACGAATGGACTGCCTTGATTCAGAATAGGTTCTTTGATGCGCTCCTAGTTGTGATCAAGGATCAATACTTCTGCGGGTATAGCAAAGAACAGCTTACATCCTGGCTTTCCGGAGAGAGACATCGCAAAATGATTGTGCGTGGATCCAGGTCTTGGTTGATCCACTAGCCTAACCGCATGGGATTTATCCGTAGGAATACATGTGGGGCATTTGCTAAATCCTCGGGCGGTGCATTGAACACATCAATGATGAGCACGACGTTGCTCGTAGTCGTGGTCCGCCCCGAGTCACACAGCGCAGGCCTGTATCGTGCTGTCTTCTACCTGGAACTCCTTGTGGGAAATCAGGACTCCCTTCCTAGACTCCCAGCCTAGACCCACGGCGGATTCAGAGCACACCCTCCACACTATATTGTGCGATCTTGGAGCCAAAACCATACTGCTTGAGAACATGTGGGGGTAAGAGAATCAGGCTGGATTTGCCTACATTGCATGCACTGATTGATAGACGTCTTGTGTTAGGCAGCCACCAGGTCCGCCATGTCGCCTTTCGCACGTACAAATTGCAGTATGGGTATACTGCGACCAAAAAGGCACAAGACTCGAGGCAAGTCGCCAAGCTGCCGAGCACATCAAAATCACAAGGAGATATGCGAGCAATGACGGGTCGGGCCTTGATGAACTAGAATATCTCAAAGATTTTGCCAGTGAGATCAACACAAGCTGTACCAGCTGGGCCCATGCCACAAGAGCCGCCTCATGGTTCTTCAAGACGGGTACATCACCGGAATGGTTGTCACCCACTTTGCACATCCTTCGTCTATCCCACGAGCCACGCCTTCAACCGGGCAATAAATTCCTCTCCCATGACCGCACCTCTACTCGGGCACTTATTGCGAGTGTCTTGGCGGCGAACCGAACGGTAACTTGTATGAGATTTGATGGTTTTGATGAGGACGGCGTCCAATCGTACGTAAAGTATCTTGAAGCCCAGTGTAGCTTTCTGGCGTAAGTACATTGGTCTTTGCCACTTTGCGCGCTTAGGCTGACGGTCACTTGGCAGGGCTGCTCTACACATATATTCTGAAGAATCTGAGCCACTTCCAGAATCATGCCTCCATGAGATGATGACGGTCATGTTTGATTATGTTCAATATCTTATCAACATGTCATCAGTAACACTACGTCAGTGTTGTCCGGCTTCAGAAAGATGATTCGTGCTTACGATTCAGATTAAGTAGCTTCGATACTAAGTTCAAGCAACCACTTGGAGAAGGAACGCAAACAACATTTCTCCACATTTACCGCAATTGTAAACGGCTGCACTGTTCTCGCGGAAGCTCTGCGAAGGTCGGCCGGCAACAAAGGTCCTTCGTGCCCTCGGCCAGAGCAAGACGCACCGCGCTGAGCCACCCTCAACATCTGGGAAAACGCGATGGACTTATTTCGATCTCCCCAGCAGGATCGTCAACTGTGCCAGCCAATACGACAGGCCTGGGCTACCCTTGGAGTACGTCTCCGGTCCTTGGGCTGGCCGTCAGGCGATGCACCGACAGAGAACCTGTACCCCAAACATCCGCTTATGGCACGGTGCAGTTCCCGAGCCTGCATGTGCAGCATGTTCAAACCGATACATAGCCTTCGAATTTGCAAAGGATGTTGGAAGGTCGCGTACTGCAACCGGCTATGCCAGCAGAAGTGAGTGGGCTTAGAATCTACCAGTTCTTTGCAGCATTGAAACTTGTGCGACATTTAGAGACTGGTCCAGCCATAGGGAATATTGTCGACGTCATTGACTTTGGACTCAGGCATATGAGCAGGACAAAGGCTCGAATGCATCCCGTCGTCAAGACCCTCGTCGTTCCATAAAACGGCCATGCTATTATATTGACTGCGCCGGGTTTGGTACCCTTTGTTTCCGAATAGCCCGCACACCGTACATATCATTGGAATTGTTTAGTAAGTACGCGCTTTGTCGACCAGAGTTGACGCTAACTCGTTGGATATGCCTTTTGACTACTGTACTTTTACTGTACCGTTGTCGAACACGAGCTCGAGCGATAATGAACTATACTACCACTACAGCTTCTTTAAAGTTGACGACATGCTTCGGTTTGATTCACTATTGATTGGATTGTACAATTGCTCTGGTATGGATACGAAACAGATGATAACAAGGCACGAGCACAGCGAACAACAGCGTACACATCGACGATAGCAATTCATGACTAACAACAGCCCCCGACAGCCTACTTTCCCTTGCCCAACGTCATGTACGAGAATAGTGAGCCCAAATCTACCCAGCGACGGCCGCACTGGTCAAGGTACTTCTCAACCGTGCTATTCATCTTTCTCAGGAATGCAGACTGAGTCTTAAGTCCGTCAATGACATCTGCGATACGAAGTCAGCAAACAGACGAGATGGCAGTGGGAGAAAACCTGGCCCTACCCGTTGTCATTGTCTTCTGACTTGACGCAGCCTTCCTGGCCTTCTCGATGTCAAATAGGTACGAGTAATACCTGAGCTGATTGTAAAGCTTCGAGTCCGAATACTACATCGAGTGGTCAGAGCAGCTGCAGAAAACATACGGGGAGCTCCGCACCTCAAAGACTACGGTCCCTTGGCACGTCGGCCTGAGACAGCGGCGGCCATACACGCTCATCATGCGCGTGCGGTTTCCGCACGTCGGGTCGTCGCACACCGTCCAGCCCTCGTAGTACTTCGACACGTGCTGCCGAATCTGCGTCTCGAGCTGCACCTGCAGACTCGCCTCGCCCAATGGGGCCGCGCAGGAAGGACACGCGAGCCCGGACGGCCGCAGCAGCGAAGTCTGAAATAGGTGTCAGTCAGATAGGTGTGCATCAAAGGAAATGCGGGAAACGCACTTCGCAGTCACTAAGCGGGCCATAGATCGTCTCTCCGTAGCATTTGCGGCAGCGGACGATGAACGGATCGGCATCCTTGTACCGCTCTGCGTCTGACATCAGAGAGTCAAGAGCGAGCTGAAGTGGCGCTCTTCTGAGTCAGCGGCGGCCGAGGACTTGTACCGGTTCGGATCCAGTCCTAAGAGAAAATTCAGTCGACGGCGCTGACCGAGGAACTTGACTGCACACACCGAGACATTCCGCCAGCCGTGCACGGTCAGTGCCTTCGATGGGCTCGCACAGTCGCTCGATAGGAGGAAGTATTTGTTGCGAGAGATAATACTCGTAGTCTGCACAAAGTTTGGTTAGGTCAGCTATCATTCATCAGATGTTGGACTTACCAATCTTTAACTCGCTCCCCAGCCCGACGTATCTCGTCGGGATGCTTCGCCCGCTCAGCTTGTGCGCTCTTCGATGTTTCTCCGCCATCGCCAAGACAGAAGACATAGGAGATGACGTCGCCAGAACGAGCGGTACTACCCTTGGCCTTCATTCTCAGCGCAACCTGGACATGGGGCTGACTCTTCGCGTCTGGGTAGTCCTCCGGATTCTTGCCCAAGCGCTACATCCGCGGCATGAGCAAAACATTGCAATAAAGGTGACTGCGCGACTGACCTTGAAGATAATGAACTCGTCCAACTTGACCTTGCTGCTACGGACGTCCTCACCCATGGTCGACAGATACTCATGTATGTTCTCCACAACGGTCTCCGTCGCCTCGCCTGACAAGATCTGCTCAAGCACATATTGCGACACGGCCTTGGACAGTGCGCAATATTCACGACGTTTCATGTCGAGACCTTTGACCTCCACTGACGTCCGCGTGCCGTCTTCGACCTTGACCGCGGCGTATTTCTTCTTCTGCAGGAGCAGGAGACGCTGGAAGACGCCGTCGAGGTCGATCTCGAGCAGCTTGTAGCGGTCGTTGACCGCTTTCTTGAACTCGGCGGATATCTTGAGCGCGTCAGCGAGCTCGGTGACGTTCGAGTTGACAAAGACGGAGTCCGTGTCGCCGTATACGACCTGTAGTATCTGTCAGCGCGGTTTGATTATATTGATGCGCGTACGCACATCTAGCTGCAGGCTTTCGGCGAGTTCCCGTGTGTGCGTCAGGATCTCACGACCTTTAAAGGTTGTCAAAGCCGCGAGCGGTCTGGCGTAGAACCGCGAGTACTCAAAGCCAAGACAGCCGTACATACTGTTAGCCGTCAGCTTCAGCGCCATCTGCTTGATGTCCCACTGTGCATGGCATCACTTAGTACCAGAGCACCCTCCCAGCGAGATGTGCGATATGCGTACCTGCAGCAGCTGCGCCTGTGTCGCCTTGCGATCCTTCATTAAGCTCTTGACCTGCCGCCGCCGATTGACGAGCGTCGCGATAAGACGCGGAAGTACGCCCTGCTCGACCTCTGACGCGGGCGGCTCAGGAATCTTCTCCTCACCCTCCTCGTCTTCCACGGGCTCGACGGTCGTGAAGTCGATGTTGTACTCTTGGATGATGCTCGGGTACAGCGAGTTGAAGTCCATGACCAGGATGAACTTGTCCCAGAGGCCGCGCTTCGGCTCGAAGACGAGACCGCCCTTATACTTGTCCTTCTTGCCCTTCGTCTTCTTCCCACCTTCTCCATCCTCCTCGTGCTCGGCTTTGACGACGGCTTCGGCTTTCTTGCCCCAGGTTTTGTCCGGGCAGATGTACTTAAGCCGGTGAAACTCGTGCAGGAGAATGTACTCGTTTCGCTCGGCACGGCCTCCATTGAGAGTTTTGTTCCTACGGAGGGAGTGAGCCTACTTGACGAAAACAAGGACGTCTTTCGCTCACCAGGAGTTGCCGGCCAAATTCGTGAGCTGTCTCGTCAGAGGTAAGATCTGAACTTTAGCGGCAAGCGCCATCTGGTAGTGCGCATCGAGCTCGCAATGTCGGACGAAGGTGAGAAGCCGCTCAGGGTTGCTGACGCCGCTGTCCAAGTAGCTAGCCGTGTCGTCCGGGTCAATATCCTGCCTTTCAAGCTTCAGGTGCGTCTTGCACATCTCGGTGAGCGACCAAGTCGTGGACGATATCATACCCTGATAATCTGGTCAGTCCCACAGAATTTGACCGCATATTAGTGTCGCTACCTTCGCGCTGTCGCTGGCCAAGTCACACATTAGTCGTCCGTTCAAGAACTTCATATTCGTTCCTTGTCTACCAATGTTGGGCCACTTCTTGCGACGGAAGCGGCCAACACGAGACCAATGGTCAGCCTTCAGGTCGCGCATACGACGTAAAAGTACGTCGAGCGAATCTCCGACGAAGTCGTGCCCGACAATGACGTCTGGGTCCGCTTTGAACATAGTGACTGGGTCACGGAAGACATTAGTGCATGTCTTCTAGGTGGGATGGAAAGTTCATACTCAAAAGACTGTTGATAAGTACCCGCTCGTCCTTCATGGGATGTATGGCTCCTTTGCCGTTCTGCCGACACCGTGCCTCGAAGTTAGGTGGGAATTTGTCCAGTGGGCGGACGAAGGTGTGCACAGTACACGGCAAGGCCTCAGGTGGGGTAGGATCCTCCAGTTGTACTAAACGACGTTATCGTAAGCCTCCTTTCTGCCTCGATCGGGACGCACTTACGATTAGACCAGATTCGAGCAGTCGCAGCGACGAGCTCGCGATTGTTCTCTTGGTGGTTGACAATCGTCCGCAAGCTCAGGCTCATGATGGTCAATGGCGGGACGTCCCTTGGTGCATTATGATCCGTCTCCGGGAAGGGGTTGATGTCTTTCGGGTCCGAAACGGTCAGTTCGACCTTACACCATGAAACCTAATGTTATGGAAGTCAGTCGTTGAATCGTAGAATAGAGGAGATTAATGTGTACTCCAGAGTTATCGATCTTCGGTTTCTTAATTTGCAGCCAGCAAGGGCCCATGATCTTGCGTTTCAAAACAAGCAGCTCAAAGGCACTTGTGCTCGTACCGAATACACGAGAGAAGTTGGGACTATGCACAGTGTTGGGAATCTGAGGTTCTAGAGAGCAATGAACTTCAGTTGCGTGGTATGTGGGATAGCAGGACTAACCGTCAAATCCGTAAACGACCTTCATCCATTGCGTCTCTGTGCGCGGCACGTCGTTCTCACCAAAGGCATACCGCCGCTTCACAAACTTAGCTTTCCAGCTCTTGATTCCCGCTTTCTTGCGCACGCGGTCGAAGTCGCCGTAGACATCCTGCAATGTTGGTATTATATCTGTCTCGTATAACTCTGCAGTCTCCGGGTCCTCTTCCGTTCGGCGCTCGCGGGGAAGCACGAAGAGGTTGCGCTGCAGATTTTCGACGGTGACGCAGCAGGACAGCCAGGCTTTCGTCGACTTGTCCTGCGTCTTGCCGACAAAGTACAGTCGCCCCTCGAGCTCGAGGTAATCCAGCCAAAAGAACCGGAAGGAGCCGTCGTCTTCCAACACAGCAGCATTGGACCCTGCCTTGGAAGACGAGCTCGCGACAAAACCCAGCTCCTCGTCTTTGGCGACAGTGAGCGAGTCATAGACGGAGAGCCAGGCGGGAGTGTCGTCTAGGGATTTCTTGTCCTCTGACTTTGACGCTGTCGGCGGCCTGAACTTGCCTTCTCGCGGCTCTTCCTTCTTGATAACAGGTTTCTTGGGCTGACTGCCCAAGTCCTCGTCTACCTCCATGAAGGCATCCATGTCGATGTTATCGAAAGACATGTCCCCTTCGTCGCCGCTGCTCGCCATATGAAATTTGCTCATCTTCTCAATGGCCGGTGTCATGTCCTCCGTCTTGAGCTTCTTCTGCGGGCTGAACATACCAGCGTCGAGATCGTCTTCGCTCGATGGCCCACTCGGGAAGCCGGTGTCCACAAAGCCGTCAGACGACGTGTCTGCGTCAGCGTAGCGGCTGCTTCCGAGCGTAGCCCCCAGTGCGCGCCTTGGCTCTCCCGTTCGCATACGCAGGTATCGCAGCCTCGGACTTGCGTTTGCGTGTGGGGGCCGGCTTGGCCACGGCGCTGCTGTCCATGTTGTCCAAGAGGTTTCCCAAAAGTCATCCTCCTCTTCTGCAGTGCGAGGCTTGCGATACACAGCGGCCGACGGTGCAGGCGTAGGTGGGGGTGCTGGCTTCGCCTTTGCCTTGGTCTTCGGCTTGGTGTCCTTCTTCTTGGCTATACACTGCGTTGAGGCGACAAGCACGCGTAGAAAGGGGCTCAGAACGCACGTTTGGACTTTTTGTCCTCCTCGTCACTCTCTGCGTATCGGTCGTCTTCGCCAAAGTCGTCCATGCCGTTGTCCATGTATCCCCCGATGCCATCGTCCACCACGAAGTCATCTCTTGCCAGTCTGCCGCGGACAATCGTCTTGTACTGATCTTCGGTGACTTCATCATATATAGCGTCGTCGTCTTCGAACTACAAAAGGCCTTAGTGGGTTAGACACGTCGTGTAGGGTGTACGGCTCACCTTGAAGTTCCTGCCTCCACCCTCCCTCGCGCGTTTCAGCTCTGCGAGCTTGTCTAGCTTGTTCTTTCGTTCACGCCGTGTCCTGTCAGCCATTTCAACGCGTGAATACGGCGTGGAAAGAGGGTAAGACTCGGGTGAGGTGGTGGTCGCGGTCAAGTTCTACGCGCCTTGTTCACGCGAAGTAATTCGCTAAGCGCCGAACAGCAACCAGGCATGCCGCGGCGCTTCTGCCTTGCACTTCCTCCTTCCTCTCCTCCATGTTCCTTCGATGTAGCATTCACTCAGCGAAGACTTGCACATATTCTGTCGCCAGAAACTACGCTACTGCTGTATACAAGCCTTTCCGTAAACCCCACACCGCGGATATACTGGGTTCTGTTGTGTCGGCCAAGTCGCTACCAGCTTTAACATTTGAGACCAATCCGCCAGAGGTGCATCTCACCTGAATTATAGCGTGGGCTCCAACTGAACTCTGTCAGATCATAGTCACTGGTGTGTTGTGACTCTTGCCACTGACTTCACTTGGAATCTCATTCAGCTCCCTGCAGGCCGGGCAAATGTTGGCAAGTCCAGTCTCCTAAACGCAGTTCTCGGACGTGCCGACCTGGCACGCACGAGCAAGCAAGCGGTGAGTTACTCCGTTGGAAGTTCGGTTCCTTCTTCTGAGTTGTAATAATGGTAGGGCCGCACTCGAAGTTTGAACTTTTTCCGCGTCGGTCCGCATCCAGGACACTTGATCGTTGTCGACTCTCCAGGGTATGGCGACCGTGGGCGGCCAGAGTGGGGTCGACTGTTCGAGACATATGTCAGTACAAGAAAAGAGTAAGTTAATATCTTCAAGGATTGCAAAAGCACGCTCAAACATGTGCATCTAGGCTGAAGCGGGTATACGTCCTGGTCAACGCGATGCACGGATTGAAGGAGAGCGACCGGATGATGCTCGAGACGATCAATCGACACTGCGAGCTGTCGCTGGAGGCAACCGGCCCCTGTTGACCTTGCAAGCAGTCTTTACGAAGGCCGATTGCCTCAAGGAGAGTGCTCCCAAACAACTCGGGCGTATTCAGAAAGAAATCATCGAAGTTGCGCCGCTTTGCTTACCGCCAATCGTCACTGCATGTACTCGGATGTTGAACGTAGGCATCGAAGACCTCCGGCGGAACATCGCAGATGCTTGTGGGCTAGGCACCGTGACCAGCAAAGTAAGCCGCTTATAAAATGCATTACCTTCTCCTTCCGAGGCACTGTCTGCTCGGTTGTGGGGTGAAACCTCGTTCTTAGCGGGGCACTCAATCAGACAATAACGTACGTCGAAAGAGCACGATTAGAAGGTTTGGGTGGTTATGTGGCTGAGTATATGCGCGACAAACAAGATTACCAGGAGAGCACATAGCCAATAACACCCTCCATTCGCTTACACCTGGTGATCGTGCTGTAGTGTGACCTGCATAGCATTTCCTTTTGGTGTACATAACACGTGTGAAGCCAGTGCATACAACATTCTATTTGACCATGACCCGTAAGTAGTCGTCATCCATACCCTCGTGAAGAAATCATCCAGATCCGTTTCCTGTCGTAAGTTCATGAGCGGAGAGCACAAGAGACGAGGTCATGCTGGATGGGTACCTTGAACCACCACAGACTGGAAGCCAAAGTCCACTTGCTCGCGGTCGTCCGCCTTGTCCTGGAACCGGCCCCAGTTGACCCACCATTCCTGCACGGCGGCACAATGTGAGCACTAAGACCCACCCAGCCAGCGCAGCCGACTCACATTCGCCGCGTCGAGCGCCTCGTACCCAAACAGCGCCGCGACGCCCTCGAACTCGCGCTGCAGCACGCCGTCGTCCCACTCGCCGCGCGCGTGGCGGATCATCGCGTCGCGCGCGTCACGCTCGGGCCCGGGCGGCATGCGCACCATCGCCGCGTTCGACACGTCCATGCGCCGCACCTCGACCGTGCGCCCCTCGCGCAGCTCCTGGTACGCGCCGACGAACGGCCCGATCTGGTCCGCCCGCCGCAGCCGCGTGAAGAGCGCGCCGAACACCGCCGCGTCCTCGAGCGCCATCGCGGGCCCGTGCGTTCCTCCCTGGCTGCGGCGGCGCGTCAGCCCACGGCGGCTCGGAGAGAGAGGGAGAGAAGGGGATACGCACGAACCAGGGGTGCGCGGCCTCGCCGAGCAGGACGATGCGCCCGCTCTCGTCCGACCAGTAGTCGAACTTCTCCGGATACTCGTGCCACTGCGTCTTGCACAGCGCGGGCGCCATGTGCAGCAGCCGCTTCACTCTGTCATGCAGAACTCTGGCTCAGTCCCGCCCCTTGAGCATCAAATGCGCGCATCGACACGGATGCTCGCGCTTACTTTTCGCCCGTGTGGTCGAGGTTGATCTGGTCCGGCGTGACGACGTCGAACCAGTCCGCCGTGCAGTTCTCCATGGGCCCCGAGTCCTCGTTTGGCCAGTACAGCTGCACGGCGTAGTCTTTCTTCGCACTCTGCGTAAGCGAGATAAAGAACCGGTGAGAAACAGAAGCCGTGTACATCAGCGAAAAGTACTCACGACGGGGTGGGCTGCGACGACAAACGACGACCTGGCTATCAGTACAATCAACGCATCACGGGAAGCAGATGGTCGTACCACACAAGCTGCGGTTGTCACCCATGAATATAGGCCACTGCAGCGGCGGTGCGCCCCGTGAGCAGAATGAATGGTAACTCGGCTGTGAGTGGCACGCACCTCGTCCGCAGTGAGATACGGCGCGAGCTCGGGGTCCGCGGCCATCTTCTCGCCGGGGATGATCGCGCCGAAGATGGCGTAGGCCTGCGGCGTGCCGCCCTCGACGCTCTCGTCGCCGAGCACGACGTTGCGCACGAAGCTGTGGGGGCCGTCGGCGCCGATGACGATGTCGGCCGTGTGCTTCGCGCCGGTGGAGAGCGTGACGGACGGCCGCGGGTCGCCCGCCTCGACGGCGGTGACGTTCACGCCGAACTCGATCTGCGCGCCCGCCTCGGTGGCGAGGCGGTGCAGCAGCCGGTGGACGTCTTCGTGCTAGGTGGTCAAGCGCGTCAGCGGGTTCCGCCGGCTTGGACGCAGGAGCCCGACGGCTATGTATTACCTTCACGTTGAGGAAGTCCCCGCCCGTCTCTTGCATCACGGCGGGTTTCCACTCTGCAAAACCCATCTTTTCGCCCGTCAGCACTGCAATGTGTCGAGCAAACCATCAGTCGGGCATCTACCAAAGCGACAGCCGGGACGTACGGTCGTGCCACGGCGTGCCGACGTTCAGACGGAGATTTTCGCGAGCTCCTCCGCGCCGGCCCACGCTTTGAGAATCTTGCTCATGTTGGGCGGACAGCGCAGGCCGCCAGCGGTGGCACCGAGGCCAGGCTGCCGCTCGAATACGCGCACCTTGTGCCCCGCCTTGCTGAGTGCATATGCTGCTCCGAAGCCGGCGAACCCTGTGGAGAGAAGAAATTGTCAGCACTCTGGTCCAAGCAGGTCACGCTGAGGGCAATCATAGATGTTCAAAATAGTGGTCCGCGGGAGCTGTATTGGCGAGTTGGATTCAACAACCACTCGAGCCGTTCGGATGTGTTCAAAGAAAGAGAGGTAATTAGAGGTGCGGAAGAACACTGGGACTCACCGCCGCCGACCACCAAAAACTCCAACTGGAGGGCCGCTGTCTTGTCTGATGCCATGCCAAAAACGCGGGGAGGGGCACGCCCCGCGGCGCATGGGATTTAAGTACGGGCTCGGAGCGCTCGCCTGGCCCACGCCTTCTGATGCTGCACGCCCCTTGCGGTGCCCCATGGTAAATCACCAGAAAATCCACCGCGTCCGGGCTCGCATTCAGTGTGCCGGCTGACGGGGCTAATGCGTCGCAACGCGGTGATCTCGCCCTTCTGCGAGCCCATCAAAGACGCGCAATCAGGACGCAGGGACACTCGTGTGTGCTGTCATCGCACCCCGAAGGGCTTGCCGAGGGTGCTCGTTGTAACGAGGAGAGTCCTGGACCACAATGCATTCTGGTACAGACAGCGCAAAGTCGAGCCTCTTCCCACAAGAATGTGGTTGTTTTGTGCAGACTTACTTAGCATGGTCTAGTTTCGCCCTCCGAAGACTTCCATGTACCGCTGCTGATACTGCACTCCCCGAACGTCGTCCGAACCGAATCCGTCAGTGTTCTCGCGAGCGATTCCGGTGGCAGCCACGCGGCAGTCGAAACCTGCAGATTTCGCTGATAGCCCCGTCGCGGTAAGTACATCGTTGACCGAGGTAAGGGATCGACGATGATGCTGTTGATAGGACTGCCCATAGCGGACGTTCCCTATGTCTTCTAGACGCCAGGGCAGAACCATGCTGCCTGCAAATCACTCGTTACGCGGGGACTCCAGGGACGAGGTGTTGCTCCCGGAAGGGTCGGGTTCTCGCCAATTACGTATGTTAGTCTTTTGCTTCCGCGAAGGTGGAGAGGTGGAGAGGGTGAAACCGGCGGTTGAGACATGGTGGAAAAACATCACAGCGACAGTTGCTCTACAGTCTGCAGAGAAGAACATCCATAACAACGCTTACCAAACACCTACCAAGGGCTCCTGGTAGCGTGCTTTCCCGCGAGCAGGCGGCAGAAATCCTCGGAGCGGTGCTGCTCAGCGAAGAAGACCGTCGTTATGTTTTCTCATCAGACCACACGTATGTCTCCGGTGTTCGACAGAGCCACAGCTAGGCTCCGATGCATTGAACCGTGAACATGCTCCAACCCCGAATTTAATTACGGCACTCACTCCCGTAGAATGCTCTGACGGGAAACCACTGCGCCCGTGGCGCGCGACACGATCGACGGCGTGTATGTCCACGACTTCGATTATTTAAAATGCGAGCGGCGCGCCCGCCCTCGCGTGCGTCGTCGCCGAGTACCAGGTGCAGGCACGGCGGGGACTCAAGCTGGCCCGCGTTCAGCAGCGAGCGGGCATCCCGTCGTGTTTTAGTTCTTCCATCTGGCAGACGCATACAGTCAGTCGTCGGCCAATTCAGCGAAGCGCGGGCACATACATCTTGACCGTCCGGTCACGTCCGCCGCTGACGATCTTGTCCGCCACAAAGTCGACACAATAGACTTCGTCGGTGTGCCCGGGCAGGTCCGTCTTCATCTTGTACGTCTTGAGATCCCAGATCTACGTCGCCAGTGATAAGGCCTTGTAAGGAACGGTCAATGACAGGGACCGAACAAGCGCGACACGCACCTTCAGCGTGCTGTCCTTACTGGCGCTGACGAGCAGCCGCGAGTCCGCGCTCCACGCGAGCCGGTAGACAGCGCCGATGTGCCCGCGGAGCGTCGCGACAAACTTGCCCGTCCGGCCGTCCCACAGCCGCACGCTGTTGTCGAACGCCGCGCTCGCCGCCCACCGGCCGTCCGGGCTGAACGCAACGTGCGCCGACCTGGCGCTGATGGCCCGTGAGGCGTGCCGCCGGCTTCAGCTTGCCTCCGCGGTCGGCCGCAGCGTCCGCGGCGTCCGCCGTCGCGCTTCGCGCAGGGAAGAGGGACCAGAGGAAGAGCGTGTGGTCGTCGGAGCCGGATATCATGAGCTCGCCGTTCGTGGAGGCGATCTTGTTGTACCGCTGGAGCGCCAGATCTTGTGCTGGCGGTCGCGAGAATGAGTGCAGCGGTACAGGTCGATAGCAGAAATAGAAGCGGCGATGAGAATCTACAAATCGCTTCATAGAAACATACGCACCTTCCGAATCGGACGTGGGCTTTTTGCCGGTGTGGTCGAACGGCCCAGTCCGTAACACAAAGTCCGTATTCAACGTAAGTGTCGTGACCCAGTGTGCATGGTCCTTCAGCGTGTGCAGTAGTCGACCCTGTCCAAGATATCAAATCGACCCGAGAAGAATATGCCATGACATGATAATTGCTTACGCCACTGGCGTCCCAAACTCGGACGGTCCGGTCACTTGAAGCAGTGTACAGCACGCCCTTGCCGTCAAGACCCCGCCGCCCCAACGCACCACATTCACGCTCGCAGTGTGCCCCCAAGCGTGAACTCTGACAGGCGTGTCGCAGTAGACCACACGCGCACGGTGCCATCTTTCGAGGACGACGCTAATCGCGGCGCAGAAGGGTTTCTAATCCGTGCAACTGTCAGGTATGTTCCTCCTCTGCACCTAGACGGCACATACATATGTATCGGCTCCCATGCGAGGGACGTCACCCACTTCGAATGGCCCTTCAAAGCGTCGCCGAGCGGCGTGCCCGTTTTCGGGTCCCAGAGGCGTACCTGCGTGGATCACGGTGAGTTTTTACGAGCCCGCAGACGCAGCACGACGACGCACATGTCCATCATGCCCCCCAGTCGCCAGCTTCCTCTCCATCGCCTCCCACTCGACGCAGAGCACCCAGCCCTTGTGCCCCGACAGCGTGTGCGACGGCAGCTCGGTGAACAGGTCCCACAGGCGCGCGTTGCAGTCCCCCGAGCCCGTCGCGAGCAGGTTCCCGGTCGGCGAGAACGACGCGCAGAGTATGGGGAGGTGTGGCCGGAGAGGGTGGAGGAACACCGTGTCGCGGGCCGCACGCGGAAGACGGCTTGAGGGGAGCAACGCACGACCAGGATGTCTTCGGGCGTGAAGGAGTGCGAGGGGTGCGAGAGCACGTCGTCCGCTATTGATTTTGAGATCACGATTTGGGAGGGTGCACCGGCTGGAACGGTCACGCCGGCGGGCAGAGATATGTGGAATGCGAATGGCACCGGTTCGTCATCCTAACTCCAGGTAGCCTGAGTCCACCGTTCACCCGCCAAGTCTCGAAATGCGCACTTACCTTGGTGTTTAATTTGTTCACTAATGCCTCGAGAGCCTCGCGAGTCAGGTTGGCGGGGAGGTTTACGGCTGGTGCGAGAGGTTCGCCATCCTCTTCGGACACGAATTGGACGACGACGTTCGGTGTGGGTGTGGGTGCCTCTGGTTCTGGCTCTGGTATGCCGTGATAGATTTTCTGTCGCTTCGGAGGAGGGAGCAGAGTAGCCATTTGATTTCTAGGCCCAAAGATGTCGTCAAGTGTATGAAGATATATAGATACTTTTGATGAGATGAAAGCAGCACCTAGCGGCGACGAGCGAGCGACGGTGAGGTGAGCACTAATTGGCCTGAGCAAATGCAGGTCGGTGCAAACTGCAAGAGTCCAGATCTGATCCCGATGCCCTACCCTAGAGTACTGTCATCTCTCCTGCGTAAGCAGTAATGAGCCTTACTCCTGCTCACTGCTTTCCAACGTTAACCTTGTATTCAATGCTTACCTTACCTCTCCTCATCGGCCGTCATCGAGGCTGCTGGCACCTGCTCCGATTCGGGATGGCGCTATATTGCGCATGTAAGTCGTAGTTGCGCAGGTGTACGCCTTCCGAGCTCATAACAGGCAGGATCAGAGGCAAAGACATGCGTTCATGAAGGGTCCAAGAGGGCAGCAGTCCTCGCAGAATTGCTGAGACATTTTTGACTTGTCGCCGATCTTACGGATTACGTCGATGACAGTCAACTGCAAGATGGCTTACGCAGAGGCCTGGAGTACATAGGAGAGACACGAGGTGGGCGTGGGTTTGCGTGAGGGCGCGGTTGCCCGATAAGGCAACCCCGCCATCTCATATGGTGAGCAGCACTGCTAAGCCGGTCCCCTGAGCCAAATTCCCCGTCATCTCGCTCTCGTACTGCTCCCTAATCATCCTTCTCCCTGCAGACGGTGTCGTATATAAGGGCCTGCAGCTCAGCTTCTTCCGGCCATCACTACCACTCGCATTTCCACCCTGTCTACCATCCGCACATCCTCCGCCCTGAAAGCTTCCAGCCTTCGAGCTCTATTCAGCAACAAGCAGGCCTCTACCGGACTTTCCATTCGCAACAAGTACACAGTGCCCGAACCGATGCCGTCCGTCAACTTCATCGCTCGCCCCAGTCAAGAGCGCGGTAACGCCAACCACGGCTGGCTGAAGACCTTCCACACCTTCTCGTTTGCATCGTACGTTTGCGTTCCCGTTACCAGCTTCGAAACCCGCTGACTTTTGGCGAAAGATACGCCTCGCACGAGCACACCCACTATGGCGCCCTTCGGGTGATCAATGAGGACCGCGTCGAACCGCGCACGGGCTTCGGCGAACACGCGCACCGGGAGTTCGAGATTTTCTCGTATATCGTCTCTGGAGAACTTCAACAGTAAGTGTATTTGCTCAGGGCCGGGGAGTGAGACTGACTTGTCATAAATGCAGTGGCGACTCCATGAGCAACCAGGAAGTTATCAAACGTGGTGATGTTCAGATGACGTCCGCCGGCACCGGTATTCGCCACAGTGAGAAGGCCCACGGCGACAAGCAAGTCCATTTCTTGCAGATTTGGGCTCTGCCCTCGCAGCGGGGCCTCACTCCGCAATACTTCACGAGGTGAGCCTCAGGCATCATTACCTTCACCTCAACCTATCTAAACAAAACCTCCTGCTTAGGCACTTCTCCGACGAGGAGAAGACGGACAAATGGGCGACGATCGTGGCCCCAGCGGGCTCCGACGGCGTCGTCGAGAAGCGCGACGCGTCCGGCCCCGCGCCTGTGCACGCCGCCCTCACCATGTTCGCGTCGCTCCTCTCGCCCGGGACGACGCTGCCGCACACCCTGCCCGCCGCGCCGCTCCAGCGCAAGGCGTACATCCACGTCGTCCAGACGTCCGGGCTACAACGCGCAGAAGGCGGCGGGCGCGACGGTGACAATCACCGGCCCGGAGGGCAACACGCTGGTACTGCGCGAGGGCGACGGCGCGTACATCTTGGGCGACGCGCAGGCGACGTTCCAGGTACAGAACGGGGGGAGCATACCGCCGAGGTTATCCTCTTTGATCTGGAGTAGCCTAGTGGTGCGATGGTTTCTGCGTTCGCTTCGGACTTTGTGCCTCTTGGACTTACGACATTGTAATACTCGCATTCGCATGCTAATGATTATCTTGAATTGAATAGTGCTGTACACGTTCCAGGGTCACTTGACGATGTCCCTTGCGGTGCTCGGGGTTGCGCGAAGGGCCCCAGGCGTTCTAGGGGCTCTGTCTGACTTCGCTTGTTCTTATAGTCTTATGGCTGCGCAATCCCACGATTCGTAAGGACTCGTTCCCATGCAGGCTCTGCGCACAGGTGCAGTTGCAAAGCTTCCAGAGAGCAGGCTCGATGGTTGTGTCATTTAGGCTCTAGGACGCACTCGTTAAGGCCCGTCGGATTTCTACCGGCAGCTCAAGAGATGCAAATATTGTCTCGCTGAGCGTGTACCTCTGCACAGTTACAGCCTAGCTTGCAAGATGATGCTTTAATTATATGCATAATTGCGAACGCTCCCTTGAAGTGCATGTCGCGGCTCCCAAAGAACTGCATCATGCTTGTAGTGTATATACATTGCATATATAGTAGCTCATAGTAGTACTAGTAAGTACTAGTGGCACTACTTTCACGGGCATATCGGACCGACATTTATGGGCGCTTGGCTAGTTTTCATGGAGGCTTCGCGGTCGTAGCAGGCTTGCACTTACTTTCTACTTCACTCTGCTATGGCTGCTCTCATCCACTCGGATTTGCCTGCTCTGAAGCTCATCTCGAAGGGAAAAGTGCGCGACATCTACGAGACGTCGTCCCCAGAGCACCTCCTCTTCGTCGCCAGCGATCGCATCTCTGCATACGATGTCATTCTGCAGAATGTCCGTCCCGTCCCCTTCGTCGTCCGTGCGTACCCAGCCTGAAATAACCTCCAACTATCCGTGCGCCTGCCGCTTCTCGCTTCCTGCCTGTGTCTGCGTGTCGAACGGGCTTCGTGGCGGAAGGGCGTACCCGACAAGGGCAAGATCTTGACCGGCATCTCGCTGTTCTGGTTCGACAGGCTCAAGGACGTCGTCCCCAACCATCTCGTCACCGCGAAGATCGAGGAGATGCCGCAGGAGGTGCACCAGTACAAGAACCAGCTCGAGGGCCGGGCTATGCTCGTGAAGAAGGCGCAGGTCGTCCCTCTGGAAGCCATCGTCCGCGGCTACTTGACCGGTATGTATGCCGTCCGTGCAGTCTGCTGGCCGCTCACTTATCTGCCACAGGCTCCGGCTGGTCAGAATACAAGAAGTCCGGAACGGTGCACGGCATTCCGTTGCCACCGGGCATGGTCGAGTCCCAGAAACTGCCCAACCCACTGTTCACGCCGTCGACCAAAGCCGAGCAAGGAGCACACGACGAGAACATCTCCCCTCAAAAGGCGCGTTGCTGCACCCTCTCTAGCGAGCACCTCTGCTAACGTCTCCGCTTATGTGCAGCCGCGGAGCTCATCGGCGCGCCGCTCTGCGCGCAGATCGCGCAGATAGCCGTCCAGCTGTACCAGCACGCCGCAGACTACGCCCTCTCCCGCGGGCTCATCCTCGCCGACACCAAGTTCGAGTTCGGCGTCGTCCCCGCCGCAGACGGGCAGCAGAGCGTGATCCTCATCGACGAGGCCCTCACGCCGGACTCGTCCCGCTACTGGCCCGCGGAGACGTACACGCCCGGCGGGCCCCAGCCGAGCTTCGACAAGCAGTACCTGCGCGACTGGCTCACGGCCACGGGGTTCAAGAAGGGGCTGGAGGGCGGCCCAGTGGGCAAGGAGAGCGAAGGGTGGATGATGACGGATGAGGTCGTCGAGGGCACTAGAAAGCGCTATGTCGAGGCGTATGAGATGCTGACCGGCGAGCAGCCTTGATGTAAAATCTACAGATCGTCACAAATCTGTGTTGAGACGGTACAAATTGGTTCAGAGCGGATATGCCTCAGCTGTTCTACCGAAATACTAGCTTTTCGTGAGTCTAATACATGGATCTGCATTGATGTAGCAAATATGATGAAGAGCTCACCTCTGGACCACGCACGACAAAGGGAAGCATGACTACTTCGGCGTCCGAGAGCACCGTGAGCAGAGGCAGCAGACTGTTCTTGATCGGATCCGACATAATGCTTCTATTGACAAGGTTAGACTCAGCGAAGGGCACACAAGCTCAAACACGCCAAAGGTATTCACAAGAAGGGTAGCATTAACCGGCGCACTAATATAGGAGCAAGAAATAAACCGCGAGATCGATAGCGAAGGAAGCATGCGTGGGTAAGATATGCATGTGTGTGTGACTATGGTATACTTACAACGACGAGGGTGTGGGCAGTTCATCGAGAGTTCTGTTTGCTGTGGGTGGCGTACTCATAGTTGAACTGCATCGAGGCGCGGTTCGAGGTACCATAGCGTCCCCAGGTCACCCACCATTCCTACATTAAAGGTCATCACGTTGAACACCAAGATGAAGAGCAGCGAACCGCACCTGCGCAGCATCCTCGGCCTCATAGCAGAACAGCCCCGCAAGCCCCTCAAACTCCCGCTTCAGGTTCCCGTCGTCCCACTCATCGCGCGCGAGGCGGATGTCCGCGTTCCGCGCGTCGCGCGCCGGGCCCGACGGGAGGCGCACGAACGCCGCGTTCGACACGTCCATCTCGTTCACCGCCGCCGTGCGCCCGTGGCGGAGCTCCTGGTACGCGCTCAGGAAGGACGGCACCTGGTCCCACGCCGACAGGTGGCTGAACAGCGTGCCAAACACGACAGCGTCCTCCAGCGCCATCGCAGGGCCCATACGTCCCTCCCGGCTAACATAGGGCCAGTCAGACACGCGCGGCGAGCGTATGTACAGAGGGGACGACGTACGAACCAGGGGTGGGCGGCCTCGCCCATCAGGACGATCCGCCCCGACACGTCAATCCACTCGTCGATGTCCCGCGCGCGCGTCATCCAGCGCGTGCGGTACAGATGCGGCGGGAGCGCCATCAGCCGCCGGACCCTGTTGTCACTTTGCGTGTCAGATGGGGTCGTGCGTGTGCGGGCGGGGAGGGCTCACAGGGGCCCCAGCTGGCTGAAGTCGACGGTGTGCGTGGGCACGACGTCGTACCACGACTCGGTTGCGTCCGCGGGCGTCCCGGCGTCTTCGTCTGGCCAGTACATTTGCACGGCGAATTCAGTCTTCGCTTTCTGTCCACCCCTGGTTTAGCTCGCAGGCGACAAAGCAGAGTACTGTCTTGGACGTACTACTGGGTGCGCACATAGACTCCGATTCGTGCCCATCATGATCGGCCACTGTCCAGCAGAGGATGGGTGCTTGTTCTTGGCGCGCTTCAGCAGCACTAAGTACTCACCTCGTTTGCCTGCACAAGCTTCGCCAACTCCGGGTCCTTCATCATCTCCGTTGCTGGTATCGTGGTGCCGAAGATCGTGAATCCCGAAGGCTCCGCGTCATCTTCCTCCTCGACCACCGCCCGCCGCACCAGACTCATGGGTCCGTCGGCGCCAATGACAATGTCCGCCCTCAGTACCTCTCCAGTCGATAACGTCACGCGCGGTTTGGGGTTGCTCTCGTCTCCTGGGGACACGGCCTCGACTGCCACGCCAAAGTCGACGGTCGCACCAGAGCTGATGGCGAGGCGGTAGACCATGCGGTGGACGTCTTCGTGCTGGAAACGAGGTTGATGGGCCCGTGGGTGAGAGGGCGGGTGAACACAGGCGCGAGGAGGGTGCTCACCTTCATCAAAAGAAAGTCACCACCCGTTTCGGCCATCACTGCTGGCCTCCACTGTGCTACACCCATCCGCTCGCCCGTGTTCACTGTCGCAGCGACTGCACTTAGTACCGACGGCAGTTGCAGGAGTAGGTGGCACTTACGGTCATGCCAGGGGTGGCGACGTTCAGGACAGCGCTTTTGGCTAGCTCGTCCGGTCCGACCCACTTCTTCAGGATTTTGCTCATGTTTGGCGGGACGCGGAGTCCACCAGATGGGGTGCCGAGGGCGGGGAGCTTCTCCAGCACACGTACGCTGTGTCCAGCTTTGCATAGTACATGTGCGACGGAGAAGCCAGAAAGACCTGCACAAATAACGTATCCGTTAGCATCGCGTATATTGCCAAGTAAGAATCGACGTGGAATACACAAAGGGCTGGCGGACAGGGGTACGAGCGGAACAAAGAACTTATGTTACTCACCTCCGCCCACGACGAGAAAGTCGAGCTTGAGGGGTGCTTCGTTGTAGACGGCGGTGGGCATGACGAGGCCGTTGGAGGGAGAAAAGACTGTGTGGGGACAGCAGCATACTGCAATTGTATAGGCAACTGGACATGCTCGGCTAATCATCTGGCTAGAAGCGTGGGGTTCTCCGTGCGCGTCCACGTTCAGGAGCGTGCCCCGCTATATCAGAAACCGTGATCAGAAAACAATACACGAGCCTGGGCGATCACCCGGTGTTCTGCGCAGCGACCCAGAGAAGAGACGCGATCGCCAGGACGGAACCAAATGCTGAACAAAAGCTGATTAAGGGGCCTCCGCCGTGCACACTCGCCCGGAGCTCTGCTCTCCGTCGCTGCCTTGTACATTGTCCGCCGTCCGTGGCTTGGCTGGCGTCGGCCCCCGACGTGAGGTTTCCCGGGCATGCGATGGCATCGTAGGGACTTCCTTGCCAACGCCGCAGGCGCTGTCATTGGTCGGATCCAGAAGCGTTGCCAGAGAGGACATATGCAGCCATGTTTCCGCACGAAGATTCGCGGACGGACGACGGCCGGCGGGTTCGTATGTACAAGTTCCCAACGTGGCATCCACAAGGCCTCACATCGACCGCTTGCGCTCGTCGACTGTCCTCACAGCCTGCAGGAGCTTTCGTTGGAAGGGACCAATTTTAGCTGTGAGCCGCTTTTGTCAAGCTTTTCCATGTTGACTGCTGAGTTTGTATGTGAGCAAATTGTGAACATTTTCATGTGGATGTGCGGAACGCACGCTGACCCGTTATTCTGCATTTTTACGGGACCCTGCGACAATGTATGGCAGTGTCAACGTCGAAACATGTCGGACATCGCTTGGACGAGCTCCCGCCTCCCGAAGCGCCTCCTGTTTGCGCCGCCGGGTTGGGATGAGCGCTAGATTGAAGGGCTGACCGTGGGAAGTGGCCATTGCAGTATTGCGCGTCTATTTGAGCGTGTCTACCGCACAACGCGCTGCAATTCGAATTTCGCGACACTCAGTCTTGTCCTCCTCCACTGTCATCCTCACGCCGCGGCGGGCACTCTAGCATGCATCCCTTTAGCTTTGTGTTCTCCGTCCCGGGCATGCCCAATCCCTTCTCCTCATCCACCAGCTCTCTGCACTCAGGCTCACCGCCCCCAGGGTCGCCGGTGTCCATTTCCAGCCAAGGCACGTCGAAGAGGTCAAACTCTGGCATGAATGGTCGGATCTTCAGCATGAGCAAGTCCGATCTGAAGCCAAACGTCCTTCGAAAGCGGCCGCCCACTCCAAGCCTCGATTCCTCTCAGCCGACCTCGAGGAAGAGAGGTTGGGTACCTTCGACCTCTGAGCCCAGCATCCCCACTACCGCGCGCACTACCGTTCAAACGTCGACCAGCGGCCAATTTGGTACCCCCACAATGAACCACCGAAATAGCATGATCTCTCAGCAAGAGGAGAGTGGGCTGGATGAGATGGAAGGAGGTGAGTACTGTTCATACCAAAATCTTTGACAAGGGACGAACGGGTCTGGGACGGGAGGGGGATTCTGGCCACAACGAACGGTGGCCACTGGGCCGTCCGCCCGCCTCTTCCTTCGCTCTCTGGGCTTTCGATGCCCTGTATGTGGGCCTCCTTACTACGCCACTAGGTCTCCGCGTGGTAGAATCAGCACTGTGACTGCAGGCGGGTAGGACACTCGTGTATCACCTGTAATCTCCGGCGGAGGCCTCAGTGTGTTGCTGGATGCGAAGGGCAGATGAAGAATCTTCTCGAGCCTTGTCGTGGGCATGGTGGTGGTTATCTCGAGGGCTATCAGCGAGGCAGTCCTGGCGTCGTGTTCGCAAGACACATCGTTGGATGCACGATGCAGACGGCTGGTTATATGCGCGTGTCTTCGGTTCGGCACGCCCCTTGCACGGGTCAGTCAAGCCATCAACGGGCTCTGTACCGTCTGACGCTGGGCGGCGTGCTTGATGCACGCCGGCCCCACGTGTCGGTACGACTTTTCCCTCGGCCCATCGCGCACCTCACGCCTGAAGGGCATGTTCACAGTCGTCTCCTCATCGCCTCACCATGCCGGACAACGAGCAGTATATAATCTTGCTCGCGCACTTCTGTCTCCTCATCATGTTGACCATTCCGCTCACGATTCATGTAACAATAGACCTCCCTGCTCCCAAACGTCGGAAGACTCTCACCGGCTCCCTCGTCTCTACTGCGCTGAGCGCAGCTCTTATCGGCACCGCCGTAGGCCTTACTGTGTATCGCCTGTGCGTTCATTTTGTTCATTTGCTCGTGACCAAATACTGACTTCATATCCAGATGGAAGGGCAAAGCCAAGCAGGGTGAAGAACCACCACCCTACGAACAAGGCGAATGGGTGCATCCTCAGTCAGGAACCATCGCAGGTCCAGAATATGTTCCCCTTCCTAAGCCTATCGAAACCAGTGACACTCCCGCAACACCACCTACCCTTCGCTCGCGGAGAGCCCAGCACATCGCAGGCAGACGTGCCGCTCCACGACACCGAACCGTCCCGACGCGCAGACATGGGCCATCTGCGTACAATCCCAACTTCTCTCCTTCCCAACCGAAACACATGCCCATCCCGCCCGAGTTCAACTTTGGCTCTCCTGACCCTGAAGACGAGCCCGAGGCGGACACCTCCGACCAGATGGACTGGATCGGCGACAAGCTCGCGAAGCTCATTGAGGAGGGCAAGCGGGCTCTGGGCGCGGAGATCGTTGTTATGAGCGAGACTCGGGAAGACGAAGTCGACGACGGTTCCGGCCAGTGGGTCGAAGACGATGGCCCGTCCTCCTCTTCCGGCTCTGCTCGCCGAAGTCGTAGTCGGCGCCCGCGCAGCAGCACCGTCTCCTCCCCGCCGCCCAACTACACGTCGCCCGGGTCGACTCCCGCAGACACCACAGAAGAACCGCTTCCCCGGCAGCCGCTCGCGGCAGGGGTCCGTCGTGAGCTCCCCCGGCCAGCGCAGGGAGCGCGCGGACTCACTCGAGTCGGCGCGATCGTGGGCGACGACGTCGCATCGTGAAGACGAGTCGTCGTGGCAGACCCCGGAGCTTCGCGAGTCCATGGAGCGTGCTCGGCTGATGTTCCTGCAGCCCAAGCAGTACGCATAACCAGCACCCCACCTGCCACTGCCGACACGAACGCTACGACTTCACGATATCTGCACGAGTCTCATTCCCGCATGCCCTCATCGTCTGCTACACACACATCATCTCGCGTCCGCTTTGTTATCATCACTATCGCATCCCACACACTCGCTGCATCTTCTGCATTCTTTCACTGGCCGTTGTGTTGGATCTCGGATCCTTAATTGTACCTCATACTTCTAGTGGCTTTCTCGTATTACCAGGAGGTCGTGCATTTGTTACATTTATTACTTCATATACCTGTACAAATAGTTTGTTGTCTGAATGCATATATTGCGAAACATCTGTCCGCTGAGCCGGCTGGTGAAGCAAATGAGACTGATGCGCGGGAGGCGAATCACTTTGCGACTACGTACACTGCCCTGCAGGATTGCCGCTTGTACATCTTGGCTCGGCGCCGCCATCTATATGTTACCCGCCAGCTTTGGCTTCATTTCTCTCTTTACTATCTGAAAGCTTGGACTTTAGGATCCCCACATCCTCCTAACCTCGCCTAGGTTTCCTGGCATACTGAATTCGACGGCTCGCGACAAGCCTGGGCTTCTAGTTAACGCTACATACGACCCGGCACTACACCGCACACGATGTCGACCATCTCGACGCAGCTGAGGAACTTCAAGGAGCCGACGAAGGAGCAGCTGAACCTGCTCTTCTTCGCGCTGCCCGTCGACGTCGAGGAGCAGCTGCACGCCGGCAAAGACAAGGACAAGGAGAAGGGCGACGCAGAGCTCGAGAAGCTCGAGGTCGGCGCGATCATGAGCCTGGGCGTGCAGGGCGTCGAGGAGGCGTACGTGAGTGCCCGCGCTGCCTGCTGGCTGTGTGCTGCCCGAGCGCTGCTGACGGGCGACGTAGACGGGGCGGCTGTACCTGCTCCCGCCGTACCTCGCCTTCGCGTCGCTCGACCGCAAGTCGGTGCGGTACACGATGCCGCTGTCGACGATCCGCCGCGTGGAGCGCCTCAACGCGAAGGCGGGCGTGTATGCGCTGAGCCTGTCGCTCTGGCACGGCATGAAGATCGTGAGTGCCCGCTCGTCTGGGAGCATGCAGCATTGACAAGGATGCGCGGCGGCAGGTTGTGCAAATTACGTCGCTGAGGCCGACGGCGGACCTGTTCTGCTCGCTGCTGCGCGATGCGCTGAAGGTGGAGCTGCAGCGGGGAAATATGAAGGCCGTGAAGACTTTTGTGCAGACGTGCTACTCGGAGGTTCTGGTCGCTAATGCCGCGATGATAGAGGGCAAGGATGTGAAGGAGGGGAAAGCGGGTGGAAAGGATGAGGAGAAGGGAGAGGCACTGCCAAATAGCGACTTGGACTCGGCGTACCTCGGTGGTCTGGGCTTGAAGTTCAAGTTCCCAGGTGACCCACGAAAGTGAGTGCGTCAATGTCTATTTGCGAGGGCGGTCTCAAACAAGTCTCTAGATTACGAGAGGCATCGAAGACAAAGCTCTGGGCATCTTATCTGAAATGTACGGGATATAAATCGCAGCTTCACCTAACACAACCTCTTGACCCCTTTCAGCTCACGGTCGTAACCTCACTCTCGTCCGCTACCCACAATGCACACGACTCGTGCAGGTCGGCCTGCCCAACCGCCTTCGTGGAGAGATGTGGGAAACCCTCTCCGGCTCGATATACCTGCGCTTTGCCCAACCCGGCGAATACGAACGGCTGCTGGAGGAAAACAAGGGGCGGACGAGTACCAGCACGGAAGAGATTGAGAAGGACCTGCATCGCAGTCTCCCAGGAATATTCGGCGTATCAGTCCGAGGAGGGTATCGGCGCGCTGAGACGAGTGCTCCAAGCGTATTCGTACAAGAATCCAGAAACTGGGTATTGTCAGGCACGTCCTGCTCTCTACATACCAGTTTGTGGAAAGCTGACTGTGTGCAGGCTATGAATATTCTTGCCGCCGCTATTTTGATGTAAGTTTGCCTCCCTACGTCTTGCAGCCTGAAAAGCTAATTTTTAGCACAGATATATGTCAGAAGAGCAAGCATTTTGGCTATTGGATGTCATCTGTGACCGTCTATTGCCAGGATATTACAGGTATCGATGGTCTCATTCCCTCCTCGACAGGATATTGACCGCATCCCAAGCCCCTCTATGCACGGCACCCTCCTTGACCAGCGGGTGTTTGAGTCATTGGTCCACAAGTGTCTACCTATATTGTATGACCACTTTATGGCCGTGGATGTTCAACTCTCCGTCGCTTCACTGCCATGGTTCCTGAGTTTGTCAGCCTCCTATCATGCTCGCCCTCCGTTGAGACACTGAATTCTTTCTTACTTTTGTAGGTTTATAAACAGCATGCCGATGGTGTTTGCTTTCCGCATCATTGACTGCTTCTTTTGCATGGGTCCCAAGGTCTTGTTCCAAGTAGGGTGAGTGCACACGGGCCAGACAGTGTGACTAGGATATTACTAACGACGTTATCCATTAGCCTTGGCAAGTCACCCTCGCCATTTCCCATACAATGGCAACTGACTTGATTATGCTCTGCAGCCATACTGAAGATTAATGGCGAAGCCCTCCTTCAAATACAGGATGACGGAGGATTTATACAGTATGTTAAACCCTTGTCACCACAACAGCCTATTTAACGCGAGCTCTGCTAGCCTAATGAGAGATTACTTCTCGTCCTTGGGCGATGCCGCACACCCCGACTCTCCAGACCCCCGCGCCCGCGCCATAACCCGCTTCCAAGAGCTGCTCCTTGTCTCCTTCCGCGAATTCGCCGTCATCACGGACGAGACCATCCAAGGGGAACGCAAGAGGTTCCGTGGCGAGGTCATCCACAGCATCGAGTCCTTCTCGAAGCGTTCCGCGATCCGAAACCTCAAAACGCTCGAGCGGTTCACAAAAGACCAGGCGGGCTCGATTTACGATGCGCTGTTCAAGGCGATATGTATCGAACCGCCGCCCGAAGCGGTTGCGCCTCCGGCCGCGATACTGTTGGCGACCAAGGACTACGAGGAGCGTCCTGAGACGCGGGTAGGGCTGAAGACGTTCAAAGTGTTCTTAAGCGAGATCGCGACGTGGGCGAGGGTGGAGAGGATTGTCTCGAACGGATTCCAGGTGCGTTCTGGGTATGAGTTCAGCTTGGCGGCGAGTCTGATTTATGTGCAGCAAAGGGTTGAGCGAGAAGTCGCCGAGCATGAGTTCATCGACCGCTTGTACTTTTTCTGGGACACAGGCTACCGGGGCGCACTATCCTTCCAGGACTTGGTGTCGGGGCTGGACGGCGTCATGTTCAACGACTTGATGGAAAACATCGAGTGGTTCTTCAATCTACATGACAAGAACAAGGATGGTTATTTGACCAAAGACGAGGTCTTGACGTTGTCAGAGTCACTCCTGGTGAGTTTATAGTCAAATATGTGGTATGATAGTAGTTGACCAGACGTGACTGCAGTTCATCTTCCGGTTCGAGATTGGTGATGCATACCTGGGAGCTGTCAGCAGATTTATGTCGAACGCCTTCGAATACGGCGATGCATTGCTACCAGGACCAGAGGGCGCAGAGGCAGATGCCGACTCACCACCACCCCATATTGAGTCGAATCAGCCGTACATCAACCTTGCGACGTAAGTTCGGTGCTTTCTCACCGCAGACAAACATGACGATTTCTTCACAGGTTTAGAATGGTGGTGTTGGCGGACGAGATTTTGGAATCATTCTTTGAAACCGACTTCTCTGCGACCTTCCGACTGGAACCCGTACCAATGATGGATCTTCCAACCTCAAATTCTGGGCTTCTCGGCGACCTCTGGTCGACGGTCACCAGCGACGACAACAAGAAGCTCTTCAACCGCTTCACCGACGGCGTCGGCCGCGCCGTGGGCAAGCACCAGGTGTTCCACCGGCCTGCGATCGGCAAGTACACCGCGCTGGAGGAGCCGAAGGCGCGAGAGTCGCTCCTGACGCCCACCATGCGCCACTCCGCGAGCAAGGCGAGCCTCAAGTCCGTCGATCCCGCGTCCCCCACTGCCTTGCTGCCGTCGGCGTCCTCTGCGCCGGCGAATCTGAACACGGCGGACCTCCACATCTCCAAGCCGTCGGACGCGGGCGCGTCGCCCGCGTCTGCGTTCTCGCCTATGCCGAACATCTACGAAGTGGCGGCGGCGAATGCGGCGGCGCTGATGGAGCGCACGCCGTTCGCGATTGATGATGCCAAGGACGACGATGAGGACAGCGAGGAGGAGAGTGACGGAGTGGAGGAGGATGTTATGGACGAGGTATGCAGTTCCGCTCTTCCTTATTTTCACTCGATTCACGTTTTCACAGGTCGACGCCTTCCTCGAGGCGCATGATTCTGGTCTGACGGCAGCTGAGCAGGAGGCTGCACAAGGTATGTGCACTGGTCGCATGACGGGACACCGCTGACGAATGTAACCAGATCTTATTCACGCTGAGCCTGTCAAGTAGACATGGGGTAGTTCCACGGACTGAGGAGCACACACAAACCAATCGTCGCAGCAATCCTGTATATTATCTATTACATTCCCTTGACTAGGAATAGCATGGAGTCGAGATACATCAAGTAGAAGAAGATCTTACAGCGTATGATACAGCGAGCGATGAGATACAAAATGGCGGAGTATGAAGTGATAGAGTCTGATGTCTTCATTGGGCAGGCGTGCCCTGGTCAACCCAAATGCGAATAGAGAGATCGGACTCCATCGACGCTAGAGGCGATCATATTTTGTTGTGGATGGGTCTGCAGAACGCCGTCAGCCCAGGTGAAGCAAAGACACGAGCAGATCTGCTCACAGCAACGGCGACGACGACATCGGAGTGGCCCTCGAGAACTTGCACAATCTCGCGCGATTGCAGGTCCCAAAGGTAGACCTTGTTGTCCTCGCTCCCGGACACGATCCACTTGCCGCCGGTGACGCTGGAAGCAGGCGGCGATGCAGTATTTGGAGTTGGAGTGGCCGGTGTAGGTCTTCAGACAACGGGACGTGTTGTAGTCCCATAGCCGGATAGCGCTGTCGTGCGCTGTAGAAAGGATGTACTTGGAGTTTGGCGAGAATTGCACATGTTGGCTGTCGATTCATCAGTATAGAGGATGAAGTGCGTGGATGCTCTGCAGGACTGACCACACGGCGTCATGGCCTTCGGCCAATGTTTTGAGACATTGTCCACTGTTGGTATCAAATATACGGCTGCCGGCGACATCAACGTCTGTAAAGTATATTGTGGTGTAGGAGACACTTACATGAGGCCATCCAAGGAGCAAGACACTATAAGACCTGCATCTCGATTGAAATGTACGGCGGTGACATAGTCCAAATGTGCATGTATTGTCTTGATACATTTACCTGATGCGTCGTCAACAAGGGAGTCGAAGCAACTGTATTTCGTGAAAGTTACCTTTCTGTGGGTTCCAAATGCGAATGTCGCCTTCGCATCCACCGGATACCAGGAGGGTGGAGGTCACGTTGTAATTTAGGCAGAATACGAAACTCGTATGCCCTTTTAGCACTCGAGTGGTCAAACCCTGATGTTGAGGGAGATGGCATGAGTTCTACCGTAAGGCGATGTGCGGTATAAATACCTACCGAGTCTACGTCCCAGATGCGGACGTTATGGTCATCCGATGCTGAGGCTAGATAGACGCTATCGGAAGACCAAGCAATATCCGAGATACCCTTAGTGTGGCCGTTCAAATTACGGATCAGTTCACCCGTGAACGGAGACCATATTTTGACCACACGGTCGTTTGCTAGAAGTTGAACAGTCAGTCACGATATACAAAACCTGGAGAGTGGCAGAAGTAATTACAACAAGAAGCCAGTAGAGTCCCGTCGGGACTGAACTTTACCGCGGAGAGAGAGCTTGTATGGCCTCGTAATGTGTGCCGCAACTCGTAATGAGGCTTGGCGCGAGCGGTAGGGGCCGGCGGAGGCGGCAGGGGCGGTGCAGGTGCCGGAGCAGGCGGCTCCCTGTTCTCCGGCACCTGAGGGTCGTCCTCTGTGGTCTGGGACGCAGCATCGTCGTCTTCGGAGGACGAGTCCATCCCGGCGAGCGGATCCATGCTGGAGGCGATTATAGTCAGAAACAAGTCTCGCTCAACGTAACCTGCCCAAAGCGGATTGCGCGGGAGATGCCGAAATGCTGATCCGCGGCTTTGATGCGCCTTTCTCAGTGTTCTCGGCGTCGGCACGTTGTTACCCAAGCCTAGAGAAGCATATTCGGAGGAGTGTCCTCATTAACAGGGTCAAAAAGAACGATTCATTCGGAGGCAGCCGCATACTCTGCATTGACATAGACAGGTGATAAGTGTCTGTTTTCTTGAGAAGTAATATCAATATTGACAAGAACATACCACATGCATGAGACCGCTTAGCTTACGCAGGAGAGCACGCTTGGACACGGTTGAATTTGATGTCGCTCTGCGAGTTTCTTGGTCTGTGGTGATCAAACGACAAAACTCATGTTGCGTTCTGAGTGTCCTGCAGTCACACAAAGTCAGTGAGGGCTGTCAGCTACGACACAATGTTTCAGGCCATGCTGCCATTTGTATATGGTCCCAAATGATGCGCAAGTAGTGAAGCTTTGAAGTAATGCAATCCTTTGGAGACAGTCTGGTTGCAGTCGAGAGCAGTGAAGAGCTGCGGGTGCAGATGGGGCGTTTCGAGTACCGCACCAGTAGCGGATCCGGCGAGAGTACCGCACAGGTCGCCATATATCATCCCGCCATATTCAAGCCTATCGACCCCCTCCCAACCCCCTCCCAACCCCCTCTTGACCACCATGAGCGTCCTCGCCGTCCTCCCCGTTCCCTCCGCCGTTGGGTGCGTCGAAGAGCCGAATTTGCACAGTGTAGAAGGCAGTGCAGATAACGGCCGGGCAGGCTCGGCGCTATCGGACCCTCTCGGCTGGAGTTTTCGGAGCCGTTATTATAATATTGTGAGTTACACTACTCTCGCTCCTTCTCGCACTTTCTAACACAACCTGAACAGAGTACTGTCTATACGCATACATACGAGAATTTAAGAAAATTTACCATTTTTGCCAACATTAATCAGTTTGACGAGGAAGCGTTCACGCCGGTGCTGCGGGCAATGTGCGGACGCTTACCGGTGCTCTGGACCAACTCTGGACGGGCACATGAAGGACCGCGTGCTGCGAAAACGACTTATAAGGTGTACAAGTTCTCCCGTCACGCATTCTCTGCAGCCACCACCACCACCACCTTTCAGCGATGTCTCCATGTTGCAGCAGCAACGGGAGTGCATGCAACAGCAACCCGCAGTCTACAACTCAGATCACCAACGACATTGCACCGACTTCGACTGCAGCGGAGGCGTGCTGCACGGGAAATGAGTGCGGATGCGACGGTAAGTGAACGTTATATCTTCTGCTATCGTTGACTCAGTTATAACGGTCATACGTAGATAAGTGCTTAGACCAGCTTGCCCGTGCCATCTGTGCAGAAGACCATGAACATATCCACAATGAGGATGTAAAGGACTTTGAAGGAGGAGACCGCTTCCTTAGCCTCTGATGAGACTTGCAAGTGTGAAGGTGTGTCGCTAATCTCCGTCTTCCATCGCCGCCCCTCATGGTATGCTGGAGCAGAAATAGATGGCAAGGAAGATGTTGAAGTAGAGGTCCCTGTGCTCCCTAAGAACCCTACCGACGTACACTCTGGGAAGGAGGATCCGTTGCACACCTGCGGCCTTCGCAAGCGCAAGGCTGTGAAGTCGTCTAAGACGCTCCCGAAGGCCCCCTGCGGCGAGCACCTCTCTCTGGCCCGCAACCGGCAGAACGACACCTTAGCTGCGTTCGGATGCATCTGCAAGGCTATGCTCGCACGTGGTCTCCAGTCTTGCTGCACCTCGCGTGCCCCGGTGCTTTCCTCGTTTTCGTCGTCGCTGCAGAACTTGCGCAATGCCACCCGAAGTCGGTTGTCACTATCGTCATGTTGCAGCAAGGGCAGCTGCGGCAAGAAGAGCGCCAAATCTTCGTCTCGAAGGTCGATCGATTCCCTGCTGTGCGGGCGGTCAATGCCAGGGCCCGCCGACCGAGGATATCCGTTCCGTTGCTCGCCGCTCTCGCGTATCAGTAGCAGATTCTGCGCAGGTTCCTGTTGCGAAGACTCGTGCTGCGATGCTCCCGCCAGCACCGATGGGGTCGACGAGAAAGAAATAGGGATCGTTGAGAAAGCATCCGCTCCTGGAGACAACCACTGCGTCCTTGCCGTGAAGGGCATGACCTGCACGGGCTGCGAGAACAAACTCATCCGAGCTCTCCACGCTCAGCCTACTCTCTCCAACATCAAGACCAGCTTGGTCCTCTGCCGTGCAGAGTTCGACTACAGCGGAGCTCCTGAGGACTTGGGTGCCCTCATCCAAACAATTCAGAAGCGGACTGGGTTCACCACGGAGCAGATTGCATCGACGTCGTCTGCCCGTGCTCTGCAACTCACCAGTCCTATGGCGGATAAGCTCGCGCGGATTCCTCATCCTAACGGCGTTGCGCAAGTCACGAGGGCAAGAAGCACGACGTCCAAGTCGTGTATGACCCTCTTGTCATCGGCGCTCGCGAGGTCTTGGCTGCCTACGACTCCTGCTCGCCGGTCCTGGCACCAGAGCCCAAGGATCCCGCTTTGACAGCAGGCGCGAAGCACATCCGCATGCTCCTTCTTCGTACCGTTGTGTCCTCGCTGATAACTATCCCCGTTCTGATCATGACTTGGGCTCCTCTGCCTTCTCACCCCCACGCATACGCCATCGCCTCGCTCGTTCTCGCGACCCTGGTCCAAACGGCTATCGCAGGCCCTTTCTATACGAACGCGTTCAAGAGCTTGTTCTTCTCTGGCCTCATCGAAACGGATCTACTCATCGTCCTCAGCACCACCACCGCATACATCTATTCCCTGGTTGCCTTTGCCTACCAAATGATCGGGCAGCCGTTGCAGGGCGGATCTTTCTTCGAGACCAGCACTCTCCTCGTCACGTTGATTATGTTCGGTCAACTGGCGAGTGCCCTCGCTCGACAGCGCGCCGTCGCTGCGATCTCCCTTCGTTCGCTTCAGCAATCCACGGCGACTCTGCTCATCGCCCAGCCAGATGGCAGAACGGAGGAGAAAACGGTGGACGTGCGGCTCTTGCAATTCAACGACACCTTCCGCGTCCTGCCCGACTCAGTCGTCATCACAGACGGTCTCATCGTCTCCGGCACAAGCTCCATCGACGAGTCGATGATGACCGGGGAGGCCGTGCCCGTCGAGAAGACCGTGGGCAGCGAAGTCGTCGCAGGCACAACGAACGGCGGTGGGAGCCTCCTCGTCAAGGTCACCCGTCTCCCGGGCGAGAACACGATCAGCGATATTGCGGACATGGTCGACGATGCGCGTTTCTCGCGGGCGCGGATCCAGGGCATCGTCGACCGCGTCTGCGCGTGGTTCGTGCCCTGCGTGCTGGCGCTGGCGCTGATCACCCTCATCGTGTGGATTCTTGTGGGCGTGTACGTGCGGAAGCAGGCGAAGGGGCAGGCGGTCGTGACGGGTGTCACGTACGCCATCGCCGTCCTGGCGATCTCGTGCCCGTGCGCGATCGGGCTCGCGGTGCCGATGGTAGTGCTCGTGGCCAGTGGTGTAGCGGCGCGCCTGGGGCTGGTGTTCAAATCGGCCACGACTATCGAGACGGCGCGCGAGGTCACGCACGCTGTGTTCGACAAGACGGGCACGCTGACGACTGGCCAGCTTGAGGTCGCCGCTTCGGAGGTTCGGTCTGCTGTTCTAGGAGGAGCCGACGCGGATACCCGGGCTGCTACTGCCATCTTGGCCCTTGTTTCCACCAGCAAGCACCCCGTTGCGCGGGCTGTCGCGGCGCATCTCGGCCGTCCTGGAGTAACAGCAAGCATTGCGGTCGAAGATATGGAGGAGGTTACTAGCAAAGGCGTGCAAGCGACATTCGCAGGAAAACTCGTGCGCGGTGGCAATGCGAAATGGCTTGCGCTTGAGAAGCACGCGGCGGTCAAGCCTCTCCTCGACATGGGCTACACGACGTTCTGCGTCACCTACGGCATCTCCCTCCTTGCCGTCTTCGGACTCTCTGACACCGTCCGTCCCGAGGTCCCAGCCCTGTTGAACCTTCTCAACAAGCGCAAGGTCAGCGTGTCCATCCTCAGCGGCGACCACCACGCCGCCGTGCACCGCGTCGCCTCGTCGCTCGACATCCCCGCAGAACGCATCCGCGCCAGCTGCCTGCCCGCCGACAAGGCCGCGTACATCCGGGAGCTGCAGCGCCAGGGCGCGAAGGTCCTGTTCTGCGGCGACGGCACGAACGACTCCGTCGCGCTCGCGCAGGCCGACATCGGCGTGCACATGTCCTCGGAGGCGTCGGTCGCAGGCGCGGGTGCGGCGGCGTCCGCTGCGTCAGACGCGGTGCTCATCCGTCCGTCCCTGGACGGCATCTCGGCGCTCATGGGCCTCAGCGAGGCAGTGCACAAGCGCATCATGCTCAACTTTGCGTGGGCCGCCGTGTACAACACCGTGGCTGTCCTGTTCGCAGGAGGGGCGTTCGTGAATGCGAGGATTGCTCCAGCGTATGCGGGACTTGGCGAGATTGTGAGCGTGCTGCCGGTGGTGTTGATCGCGATGCAGCTGAAATGGTACTCTGGGTAAAGTTTGTGGTCGAAACTCAGTTACGCAGGAATTGTGCTATGTAGCCTTTTTCTGATGTGTGCTTCTTGTATGTGTATTCCCCAGATTGGCTTACCTAGAGTGATGACAGAATATGGAGTTCAAGCACATTGAAGATTTTGTTAGCTGAGGATGATGATAATTAAGCATTCGTACAACATGAAGAGCGAAATATTGAGGGTATCGGGAGGGGAAGTTCGAGTCCAGCAGAGATATAATACTCATGACACTTCGTTAGATGATGTCGATGACGGACGGCCATAACCTAGACGACGGGCGACGGTGAACGAACGTGCAAGGCTTGCGAAGACAAAGGCGTACCCAAGGAATGCGACGAGTGTCTGAATCAGACCCATAAAGAACGGTATCCACCTTGTTACCAGTTCGATGTCAGGAGACAGCTTCAATTAGCGACTGCGCTCGTGGACTCACGTAGACATGTTGTAGCGAGCCGCCTTGAACAGACCCGCCATGATATAACCTATGAACGCAGAGCCCACGACAGCTCCACCAACAGCGCATACGGCAAACGTAAACGCAACCAGGAGAGCGAACGTGAGACGCGATCGACGCTCGTTGTGTTTTGTCCTCGGTCTGCCATGCGTGGGATACGAGCCTTCTGGGCTGGGGCTCAGCGTACCCCTGAAAGCCCTCAGGGGATGGTCGCCGTAAGTTGGGACGGCAGAATAGCTCCTCGGTGTCAGAAAGAGGAAACGACGGATCCTCGAGTGCGTCGTGAACGTGAGGTTCAGAAAAGCGTAAAGACCGCAGAAGACGAAAGCCGGGGTGTAGAAGACGAGCGTCCAGTATAGCGTGAAGCGATATATGTCTGTAAACCCCTTTAGGCATAATCTCTGCGCAGGAGAGAACGATGCGACGTACCATTGGCGTTGTAGAGGTAGCGTCCTTTAGGCTGGACGGCATCCCTGCCTGAAAATGGCACAATTTCGACAAGAAAGTTGTACAGTGAGGGCCAGGGCGGCGTAGACGCTTCAACTTCCATGCGCCTGAAGATGGTAGCCACCCTGTTGGTGGTCTATGAAGGTTTGGCGATTAGTCAAAGTGAGGGTGAAAGCAGAGATCCGAGCGACCGCTGTGGGCAACTGTGGGTGCGGTGATTGGGGTCTGGCTCACGACCCGGCGCCTCATGCCAATTCTGCCAGCTTGTTTCTGCCCTCCACCTACAGTACGTTCAAATCCGTGCTGACTCCTGGCCACTTCAGTTGTTCACGATGGGTCCATAGTACACTACTCTTTGGGCTATGAACAATGCGAAAGCACTTTCAGGAACCCGTTCAACCTGCCATATCATACTTCAGCGGTATCGCCGTCGTTGCTCGCCAGGCAGTGGACGTGGCTGGACACAAGCACCCGGGCGACGAGCTACGGATGCAAAGGATCTGGCTTTCGAAGAATATTCTCTTCCTCTAAGTGAGCAGAAGCTACTGAAATGGCTGCCTAGAGCAGAATTGAAAGGTAAAAAACCTCCACAGCTCTTCACAGACTCTGTGCCGCGGATTTGATACAGCGTTTGGTAGCTCGTTCATCCACTTGTGTCGTGAAATGCGTAACACTGCGCAACATCTGAATGCTCCTTAGGCTGTGATAGACAGTGTTGACGACTCAGAGTAGGAACCACCGCCACGCGCTGTCTGGACCGCTCGATCACTCTCGGGCCGACCAAGAAGATGCCCAGAGTTTTGTTGGGGTCTGTTGGGGTACGTTCGATCCATCTCCCTCGGGCCGAAAATGAATATTTTAATCCCTATCCTAGCATCCTGCACCCTGGCATCGTCGGTGCTCCTTCCACTCCTGCGGAATCAATTATCGAGCACCGTATCTCTGGACTGTGCGCAGTGTTTTCTCCCAGTCGGGCCGAGTACCTCTCGGTTCTCGCTGAAGCCGCAGGATTCACATCTAATTTTCCGTCAACTTACTGGCAGCGCATGTCCAAGCGAGAGCAATTCGCCCCTGTCGACGGCGGTGAGGCCAACTTCCCCGCAGCTAAAACCTTCGGTACACATGGCGAGCAGGCTGCGCAATCTCCAGCTGTACAGCGTTGTGCATGCATGGATGTTGTTCATGGCCCTGCCATCCGAACTGCGGATATGTTCCTGCTGTGATGCTATGTGCTTACAGGCGTGAAAGGGGTGGGACCAACGCACGAATATCGGTCTGTTTGACGCGGGTCGTCTCCATGGGGCTCGGCCAACTCTCCGTAGAGAGCCGTGGTTTTTGTATAACTTCGAGTCGGACACTCCACTCAACGCTATCCCCCTTCCCTTCGTCTGTAACTTTCCTTCCTATCTATCTTTCGCACATTCTCCTGAGGCCATAATGCACGGTGCGTAGTCCCATCCTGTTCATGCCGAATTCTAGTCTTACGCCAACAACTCTTTCCAGCTCTAGCGACACGGGACACCATCCCGGACAATGTCAACCTTTACCACTATGTCCCTACGAAGAGCGTTTGCGTTATATTCGTCATCCTCTTCAGTATCTCGACAGGTACTGCTGCCCCCGATGACTGTACAGTTGCCTGATCATTGACGACGCGACATAGCTGGACACCTTTACACGACCTTCAAATACCGTCTGTGGTGGATTCTGCCGACGATAGTCTTAGCTGGGCTTATGGAGTTGATCGGCTGGGTTGCACGCACGATATCAAGCGGTAATGCCACAGAGCGCATGCCCTACATTATACAGTGAGTAGCTACGCTCACTATACCGCTGTATTCATCACTAAAACTTCATCTCGGCCACAGGGCGACCCTGCTAGTCCTTGCTCCGACCCCGCTACTGGCCTCAGTCTTTATCATATTCTCGCGCTTGTCGCAGAAGATCGGTCCATGCTACAGCCGTCTGAGTCCACGCCTATGTATGTTTCTTCCGATATCGTTCTCTCTTTCGCTGCTGACGCATGCCTTCTTCCACAGACTCCAGAATTTTTTTGACTTGCGTACGTCCCCATTGTACAACTAACCAGCAAGATGAGCTGACCGCATCTTCAGGACATTGTTGCTCTCTTCATTCAAGGCGGTGGCGGTGGCATAGCATCCTCAGCCAGCACTTCGGAGAAGCAGGAACTTGGAAGTCACATCATCTTGGGGGTATCATCTTCCAACTGAGTCAGTACCTTCACCGCTTGCTCGTTGATGTGGGCTCACAGGTCTCCATTAGTTGCCATGGGCGTCTTCATCGCTCTCGCAGCAGAATTCTTCTTCCGCTTCTTCGCGGACCGCCCAGCTCGTCATGACGCGACATATTACAATGTTGGCAGGCCTTATCGGAGGATTCAGTGGACCAGCAACCTGAAGCTCATGTCGCTCGGTCTTTGCATAACCCTCGTCACACTCCTTGTACGGTATGTGCGGTCTCTGTGGTCCTACTAGTGTCGACGTGCTAATCGATATCCTCAAAGTTCGGTCTACCGTATCGTTGAGTTCACCGACGGCTGGAACGGGCGGATCATCTCGACTCAAATCTACTTCAGTGAGCATCCTGACCGTCGTCTTGAAGACCCGGCAACTAACGATCGTTTCTAGATATACTCGACGGCGCCATGATTGTCATTGCGATGTACTCGCTCAACATCTTCAACCCTGGCTTCTTGCTCTTCAGCAGCTCGCCTGACCCGGAGCCCATCGAAGACTCAAAAAGCGCATCGGGGGCGGGGGAATCCTTGACGGGGCTGCCCATGCGCCCCATGAGGGAGCCATAGACATGGGAAGTGGGGAGACGCAAGGGGTCCTCTCTTATCCGCCGACAGCACATACAGTGGAGGGGGCGCGCGCAGTTGCCGAGCCGTGGACGTCAGCATTATGGACATTTTATTCTTACGCTTTCTTCATCTGGTGGTACGTGCGGGGACATCCTCGATAATTGCATATATATTCCTAGATAAATCCTCATTCTGCTACATGGTTGTGTCAATGTGATCTTACGTACTTCACACCCCAAGCGTAGCTGGTAGCTTGCAACGCAAACGTTCACGAAGCAGCTTTCCTGAAGGTAGACACTACGCTCGGTATATCCCCTCCTTCATCTTCTAGCAGAGCTTGCGTCGGACCGAGGGGCGGCGTAGGGTCGCACGGTAGCAAGCCATGACGACGGAGAATGTTGAGCGAGAGCCGGCGCTTGTCTTCCTTCCACCAGCCCGAAACCAGACGTAAGCGAACCAGCTCTTCGACGTCCCAATCGCATCGGCTCACAAACCTTTCCTGACTTTACGGATGGCTGCACCATTCGACGCCGCGGAAGTGCGTCCGTGTATCTCAGCACTGGTCCGACTCCATCCCAGAACCTCCCAGAACGCGGACCGCCCTGGTCGGGTGGTCGGGGTCCAAATGTTGCCATCACGCTAGCGTGGTGGAGATGTCACTGTGACATAGCGCTTAGGCAGCTTCCCTCGTTGAACTCGTTGCGTCCAAGCTCCTGCTAGCATCTCTGCATGGTCCTTTCACCGTGTCCCGAGTGCTCCTCACTTACACTGATGTCTTCATTGATTTGATCTTTCTGTTGGACGCGATATATATATAAGCTGTCGAACCGGGTTTTTTTTCGCAGTCGCCGTATGATGAGGTACCCTGCTTCAGTTGCTTTCGTGGTACTTATTCGCAGTTGCTGACTTTGAGAGATAGGGGAAAGTGTACACTCTGGTTTGACTACGTCTTCGGCCAGCTATTGATGGATGGCTGTATGTGTCAGCTACTGCAAGTCGACGGCGCGTTGCTGCTGCGGGAGTCAGGTACGCGTTGCTAGAGCACCGCCACGAGAGCCGTCTACATGTTACCCCGGATATCGTCACCTCTTTGAGGGAGCGGGATAAGTATGTGTCTAGCAAATGACGGGGTACACTCTGGCGGAATCAGTCATACTCACTGTCACAGACCGCCGAAAACAACATAACTTACTTGTTCCCCGCCGAACAACGTCGGAGTAGTATCGATCGAACCCAACATGTTGTTGACTCCCACGAGCGAGGATCTGCTCAATCAAATCATCTCTGGGTCTATATGCGCTTGAGATGCCTAGAGTGCCGCAGCATGCTCTGTGGAGGGACGTTCGTTATCTAACGACGGTGAGTAGAGCCCGTCTTGTGGCGATGGAAAACATGCGCTGACATCTCCTTTGTGCTGCACTAGGCTGCACAGCCATTATGAGACGTAGGTGTGTTCCATGGCTTCCAATCACCGCATAGATCGCGAGAAAGGTGACGAACGACCCCGCAGCCTCAATCCCCTCTCGCCCATCAAATGAGAAATGAGGGGCTATGCGAGAGGTGCAGGCGCCCTACACGCTTGGCGTGGATCATGAAAGCAAAAGGTGGCTGCCAAGCTGTGTTATACGGTGTGAGAGCAGAATCGCTCATACATTGCGCGGTGGTTCAGCGTCTTTTGGCGTCCGTGAAAAGGTCGGCATTGCCGCCAGAAACGGATTCTACCCGCAAAAGCACCGCCACGACCTCGTTTCCGCACGTATATCGCTGAAATACTGCGGTCGCCGAATATGATCAACGTGCCCTGCATTGCGCCTTGCGACAACAGACGTGCCTGCCTGCGGTCGCCTGTGCAAATGCCTCTCCGTCGGTGTGTGCGCGGCAAGAGGCGATTCCCAAGGAGGCGCTGCGCAGAGACCTCGCGGCTTCAAATATCGTGGATTCGGTGCCTCTGAGATCCAGCACCTCCTCTTCTTTCTTTCCTTTCCACCTTCGTCATGTCTTTGGCCAACACCACTGGTAAGTACACTCGTGCGCCTCCAACGTCCTCGGTCTCATAGCGATATTTCCTCAGCGCCGGCCGCTGCTTCCCAGTCGGTGCTCGCGGACCAGTCCCCCTATAACTACCTTCCTAGTGAGGGTGTCGCCATCACGTTCGTCGTATTGTTCAGCATCTCGACGCGTAAGTCGCAAAGCAATCGAAGAGAATCCTCATTACTGATATCATTTGCAGTGGCGCACGTGTTTACCGCGTTCTGGTTCCGCCTGTGGTGGCTTCTGCCAACTGCTGCATTGGCGGGCGTCGGTGAGATTATCGGTTGGGCGGGTCGTCTCTGGTCGAGTATCAACGTTTTGAACGGCAACGCCTTCTTGACCCAGTCAGTGGTATCTTTTCCAGCTTATGGGGCTCACGCTGACCTCACGTCTCCAGAATCACCTGCACCATCATCTCTCCGACGCCTCTGCTTGCGGCTATTTTCATTATTTTCTCGCGGCTATCCCAGCGTATTGGCCCAAACTACGGTCGTCTCACCCCACGATGGTGTAAGTCTTGCGTTACCTCCATCTGTAACCATTTTAACCATAAGTTCAATACACAGACGCTCGTATCTTCCTGACCTGCGTGAGTAGCGGTCAGCTCGTAGCACCCCTCTTTCCTGACATGTTCCCAGGATATCATCGCGCTGGTCATCCAAGGAACTGGTGGAGGCATTGCTTCTTCGGCCAATACAGACTCGGCTCAGAATCTCGTATGTCTACGTCTCTCTGTCACTCTGAGCGAGTCGCTCAACGCAAGGCGTTCAGGGAAGCAACATCATGCTTGCTGGTATTGTCTTCCAGATGAGTAAGTCCGCGCGCAAGTGCAGGCCGTGTCTCCGCTGACCGTTCGCTCCAACAGTTGCGTTGATTGTTTTCATGTGCCTGGTTGCCGAATTCTTCTACCGCTTCGTCACCGATCGCCCCTACCGCCCCGCCACGGACAACAGCAGTATCTCTACGCTTTACGCGAAGCGTTCGTGGAGCTTGAAGTTGCAACTCATGTCGGCAGCATTGGGCTTCGCCACGCTCGTCCTGTTCATACGGTATGTCGTCTACCGCCGCCGTCGTGTCCGCTTGTACTGACGTGCGCCCTCAGGTCTATCTACCGTACTGCCGAGCTTGCCGACGGTTGGCACGGAAAGATCATCTCGACTCAAGTTCTCTTCAGTACGTTGAGCTCACTGTCCGCGAGCACCAGGATGCTGACGAATTCTCACAGACGTTCTGGACGGCGCCATGGTCATCCTTGCCACCTACTCGCTCAACATCTTCAACCCCGGGCTACTTGCTGTTCACGCTGGAGGAAGAGGACTACACCGAAACCAACAAGAACGCGTCCGGCACCATGGAGTCTCTGGCGATGCGACCTATGCAGAGCCAGTAGTAGAGAAGGATCGTCGCCTGTCCCTAGGGACAGGCATGTGATATAGAGCGGCTGTGGCTAGCCCAGGTCTATGCTTGTGGTCTCGAATGATCTACTTAACGGACTTTGTTACGAATATGGACTATTACTTGAATATCATGAGGTGCTTAATAGAAAACGCGACCCGTTTTGTGAAACAGCTCGCGTTAGCAGGTATTACCAGCGACGATCGACGCTGACAGCTTCCCACAGATGTCATTTACGTGGGCTCTAGATAAAGAAGCGTGGAATGTGAGTCCAAGATCTACTCACACCCACGATGCTCCTCTCACAATACCTGCTAGCCTACTCAGTGATTGCCGTAGCTGGTGCTACTGCACCCATCGCAGGCCACGAAGACTGCACCGTCTTTGTTCCAAGCCTTGGGGACGACCCTATCTTTCTTGCCGGGCAAGAGAATAGCATTGTATGGCGAGTATTTGGCCTCATTAGGTATCATGGGACCATACTCATGTACATTCTGTCAGGGATGTGTCTACCGTTCCGTCAGATGCATGTACTATCCCTTCATTCGAGTTCGACAGCGAGCACTCTGTCATCATCACGACGTTGGCCACCGACATCGACCCACATGCGGGTATGCTGGAGTTTACACTACCCGGAGTCTCGTCAGACCCTTATTTCTTCGTATGTGAGTGAAGTCTGTGCCTGAACGGATGCTTGAGATTCATGTTAATTGTATTGACTCGACTATGGCGAAGTCAACGCCGAAGATGGACGTCATGCTACACTCGCAGCAGTTACAAATAAATAATCTGGTCGCTCCAGTTCGCCGACCGCTGCAAAGACGACGCACATTCGACCTTCGAAGTCATCGTCTCTCGTACTCAACCACGCCAGTCGATCAGCTACTATACAGCAGCTAAACGTGATACGTCTAAACGCGATCGCCCATGGGAAGCTAAGAATAAACTTCCTAAGATCCGAGCAATTGAACGATAAGACCCTCGGCGGATGCCAGAAATGCCGCGTAAGATGTGACCCATTGTGAGACAATCACGTCCGGCGAGTGCTTGACTGCAGTAGTCCGTCCACAATGCATGGATCACGTATGCGCTCCCCTAGGCCTCGGCCAATCAGCGTTCAGTGGTGGTCACGAGAGCGATGAGCTGACCGAAGAAAAGGGGTCTTCGCCAAAATTTCCGCCGAGAATAAATGCGGTGGAAGGTGCGCCCCGACGATAACGTTGCGGAATGAACGACAGAGAGTCGAGAAGAGGTCGAGGTTTTCTCCATATTTGTGTCCGCCAAGCCTCGTGTGTTCAATCCGCGAGACTGCTATACAACGCTTAACCTAGATGGGACTGAAAAGTAAGGTGGAGATTGGGACAGCCGCGAGGAAATCTTCCATCTTGATTACGTGCAGGATGTGCGTGGTGGGATGCTTGCCTTATGTGAAGCAATGGTGCCATATTTATTTGGCGTCGACACCACCTTCCGGTACAACGGTAGCGGTGAACAAGCTCGACTTGGGCTACGAATGGCGGATCGTCATAGAGTCGGCGCATGCATGTCTCCGCTATGCCTCACTTTGCTTCGACGGCCGACGCTATACGTCTTAGAGACGAGATCTCCGAAATGATTGCATGTATGTATAAGCCTGTGTGATACAATCGTGACAGCATTTCGACGAAATTGGGAGGCACTTACCCAGTGACTCGCGCAGAAACGCTGACTGCGCGGTTCTCGAAGTGGGTTCTTCCGGAAGTTCACGAACTGTGGAGAAACAGTGCGTTCTGTGAGCACAGCGACGGTAGCCTGAGGTTTCGGAGGTTGGAGGAAAGTTGAGCTGAACGAGCTTTGCGCCTGCAGTGTCCGACCAAGAGATGTCAGAGACTCAGAGTCAGAGCAAGCAGACATACGCCAACGCCAAGGACAAGGTCGCACTTCGTGGCGCTCGGGAAGCTCGACCCTGGATCAATTGATGTGCGTAGTAGCGTCTATCAATGCGTCAGCAAACGCCCGTCAGATAGACGCCGCCGCCGATTGGCCGAATGCCCTGAGTACTCTACCCAAACTCTACCTTGACTTCAAACAGCCACTGCCTGCGCACTACCTGGGTCAAGGCACCCGTCCATCCCCCCTCTGCACGACTTGTAATGCCACCGGAGCCACGCAAACAGTCCCGCAAAGTCACCAGCGAGGAAGACGTAGAGGTAAAGCGGGCGAGAGGCGAGATATCTTGTGCCGAATGCCGACGGTATGTCTCACTACCCCGGTCTTGGCTTTCGTCCACACTGCTGACGGCATATATTTTGTGGCGCTGATGCAGCTTGAAGCTCAAGTGTGACAAGAAACTGCCATGCGGGTCGTGCGTCAGGAGAGGATGCACCACCATATGCCCAAATGGTGAGCGCAGTGATTGTGGGCGGGAGCCGCGTTGCTGACGGTGAACGCAGGCAGCCTGTCGGCAGGACAAGGAACAAGGTCAGCACACCTGGACCTCTATTTTAACTCGCCGTCAATGTAATCCCCTGTCAGATTTGTCCTTGCAGACACCGAGCAGCTGCACAGGAAGATTGCTGAAATGAGCGAACGTATCCGCCAGCTAGAGGACGTGGTCGCAATCTTTCCAGGCCGGCATATCTACCGAGCGACATTCGCTATTGCGCGACGAGTTGCTTACGATCAAATTCGGCCCCGAAGTCCGGCGTACAGTGGACGACGAATATACTCGCAATGCACTATCTCAATCTATCGACGCTTTGGGCACGTTGACCATTGGAGACCATGGAGAAACGAAGTATATCGGTCGGTCTGGTGGTGCAGAGGTGTGTATTGAGCCTCTCTTCTCGTCTCCTCATTCTAACAAGTCATAGACGCTTTTCTTGGTACGCGACTTGTTGATATCGGCTTCAGACAGTCGTTCATGTGGATACTGCAGGCTGCGCCCATTCCCGGTGAAGAGGCAGCACCAAGTCTTCCTCCAGAAGTTGAAGACCTCGACCTCGACCTGCCCGACATCAACTCAGAGCTTCAATCCCTAGCGTTCAGTTTTCCATTCACACTGTCACCTGAGAATATGGACACCATCATGGACAAGCTCGAGTCATATCTTCCACCCCAACCACGCGCCTGGGCTCTTTGCGAGACGTATCTGGCGCAGTTCAGCTGGTGGTTCCGGCCGATCAAACGCGACGAACTCATCAACGAGATCCTCATTCCCATATACCGCACCCTCAACGACTCGACCAAGAAGACTTACCACCGCAAGGCCGACGCGGATGCAGCCCGCTGTCCCCATCTTCTCGCCACTTTGTTTCTCGTCCTCGCGGCCGGTGCCATCGTGGATCTCACGCTGCCGTCATGTAGCGCAGAGGCTGAGAAATACTACCGACTTGGGCGAGCGGCGCTGTCCCTGCGCTCGATATTCGATTCACCAGAGCTTGAGACCGTGCAGGCCGTGGGATTGATGGCCGGTTATCACAGTCTTTGCTCTTCCCGATATACCCTCGAAAGCGCTTGGTCCATCGGCGCGTTGGCGTCCAAGCTGGCTCAAAGCGTGCGTCCCCCTTACTTTTGGTGCCGCAATGGCTGATTTAATCTTTCTCGCCCGATTTTAGATTGGGCTTCGTACGTGATACATCCCTTCATTGTCTTGTGGTCGGCCGTTGGTTTACTAACTACCGCTGAATAGATCGCGATAGTGCAGCTTGGAAACTTGAAGATAAGATTGTGCAGCGCAGAAGGAACCTCTTCTGGGAGCTATTCATCCTTGAAATTATGCATGTACATTCACGTCTCCCGTCTGACATCCGGAAACAGCTCTCACCTGTGCGCATTCACAGTGCTTAGCTCTCGGACGTCCACCCAGTGTGGCCCTGGAGCATGTTGACTGCCAAATTCCTACAGACGAAGAATCATCAATAGGCGAGAATGGACATGTCTTCCCTGGGTGTAAGCTTCTTTCTGATTACAAGACGTTCCGCGGTTGACAAGAGCTCAGATTGGAAATGGAGGTTTTTGTTCTCGCAGCAAGTGTATTCGCATGTCGTGGATGCATTGGTGAATGCCAAGGCCCCGACATACGAGACTGTTCTCGACCTCGACCGCAGGATTCGGCAGACCACCCTCCCGGCGGTCAGGCTATACCTTACACCTGACGAGGACGATTACAGCAACCCTGGGCTCTGTATGAAAGGCTACCTAATGTCGCAGTATCGTTCGATAAGTAAGTATTTTTCCACTCAACGCCTTAGCTGAGTCTCACTTTTCTTTGAAAGCTATGATATATATTCACAGGTGTGCGAGGACCTCGTCGTGAACTTGAACACTATACTTAACACGCACTACTCCAGGACCTTTCTTCGCTCAGGCACTGCTCGACCACCCAGACAACCCTCTCAGCAGTCCGTACGCGCCTTCCTTCCTAGCCAGCGAACAGGTGTGCCTCGGTCCTGATCAAGTCATTCATTCACTATTATGAACGATGTCCCGACCTGATTGGGCGTTTCTGGGGAATATGGACGCACGCATTCTCTGCTGCCGTGAGTTGTTTCACATGTCGACATATATCATATGGCGATAATTGGTTCCCACAGATCATTCTTGGCTCGACTGTCTACCGCTCGCCAAGCGTCAGCATGGCTGCAAGTGCGCTCGTGGAGTTAGAACTTGTCATAGAACTGTTTGGAAAGGGCGCCGCTCATTCGTTCAAGGCAAGGCAAGGCCACGTATGTTGTGCAATCCCTCTCTGCCCATCACTCGCTGACCACGAATATTATAGCGTATTTTGCGCGAGCTGAAGACCAAGGCCGACAGGGTGTACCAGCAATATCGCAATAGGCATGCGAGCCCTGCGTTAGACATCCAGCTCAGCATCGGCCCAGAGGCTGAGATCTCCGCGTCCCGCCTCGCCATCTTCGGCGGCCAGACGCGCGTGATGTCGTCCAAGCTCCTCTCACGAAGGCGCGGAAACAGGCAGACGTCGCAGTCGAGCTGCGTCACCTCGCCGAGCTCCTCCTCGGCGGACTCGCCGCCGCGCGACGAGTCTCCGGGCCACAGCTCCGCTGCGTCCACCCCGAGTGACTCCGGCTCGGTCCCGCAATACGTGTCGGACGCACTGGCCCAGGTGCACCCGTCCCTTGTGGAGTATCTTTCGCTGTATCCCGCGTCGTCGTCCCTCGCCGTTGTCAACCCGCCGGACGTCCCGATGACAAACGGGTCATCGGCAGCCGTCGGCGGACAGACGCCTACTCTGGACTTCACCTCGCCGATGACGAGCCCGACAGCCGGTGCAGCGGCCTACCCGCCCTACTACCCCGGCGTTCAACCACAAGCCCAGATGGGTCCGCAGATGATGGCAGGGTCCAATTCTGTAGGGCCGATGCCGAACTTCTTTGGTGTCGCCGACCCGAACCTCTCAGCCTTTGGCATGCCTGAGCTCGGGGTTCGCGGAGGACGTGATGATGACCGAGCACTGGATGAACCTGATGAAGGAGACGGGGATCTTGGATAGCAACGGGAACTATGCGACGGTGAATGGTATGAATGGTGCTGGTGGTCAGCAGCAGCAGCAGCAGCAGCAGCCACAACCACAGCAAGGGCAGGGGATGTTTGGGCAGTCTCTCTTCTAACTTATCTTGTGGCTTTGTTTGCTTGCTATCTTGTATTAGGTTGTATCCGTATCCCGCCCGCGCCCCTTTGCGTAACTTAACTTCATGTAATACCAGTGTAGTACCTACGTAGACACTCAACGTGACCATGAGCAGAGCATGACATTGATCCACCCATCTATCACTGCTTCGACTGAACAATTTGCTCAATGACCTCCCCGACCCTCAACACCATCTCGTCGCAGCCCCACTGTCCCACAACACTGGCTCCCAACAGGCCAGCCGTCCTCGCCTAGCCCAACCGGCACACTCATCGCTGGCAGACCGGCGAGAGACCCCGGCACAGTGAGCACGTCCTGGACATAGGCTCCGAGCTCGTCCTCGGGCGGGTTGTCAAGAAGCGGTGCGGTTTGGATTGCCGACGGGTGCAGGAGTACGTCGACGCCTTCGACGCTGGCGACCTCTTGCTGCATGTTCTGCGCGGAGCACGTTTTGGGCACGGAATACGCGATCAAAATCCGCCCGGACCAGCTGACGGATGCGCTGTGCTTGGAGAAAGTAGTTGTCATAGGCACTGTCACCAGACTGAGCATTAAAAACGAAAGCGAAATCACACCAATCCACTTACTCTGCGGTCAGAGCGTATGTTCCAAGTAGTATACGTCGCTGCACCTCTGGGCCAAAGCCTTGAGAGCGGGTATGTGCATAAACATTAGCGGCCTTTTTGTTGTCCGCCCCTGGTGGAGGATCGACGCGCAGACCTGGAGAAACGTGTGAGAATGTGCAACAGAGTGGCAGAAGATGGACCTACCGTAACGAATGCCGTCATATCGAGCTAAGTTGCTGCTCGCGGCCGCACTAGCGATGACATAGTACGCACTGAGCGCATACCGGGTTGAAGGTAAGGAAACCGAAACAACAGATGCGCCTCTTTCTTTCAGGGAAGTGATCAGCTCGCGGAGAGGCTCGACGACAGTTGTTTTGAGTTCGGAGGGGAAATATTCCTAAAACCAATACCGTCGTTTGTTCAGCGGAGACAAAGGGGAGAGTCAAAATAGTCTGACCTGTGGAATCCTGATTCTCAGCCCAGATAAACTCGAACGAATTGTACCAATCGTGCATATATCGACCACATTGTTCGGCTGCCTTTTGTCTCGTCTCTGGCCGTGCTGCCGACGGGTCGCGTTCGTCATAGTGAGCGATCGCATCTATCAATTGTAAGTTGACGTCATGCTAACCGCTTGTGGTTACTTACTGAACACCTTGCTCGTGGTTTCGACGCAGTCCCCGAAGACCCCTACGCAATCTAAGCTGTCGTCGTAAGGTACTACACCCCATCTACCTAAAAAGTACGCTGTTAGCGCTACACAGGCGGCAGAAGAACTTGTTATACCAACTGATCAGTCCGTATGATGGCTTCAGCCCTACGACGCCGCAATAGGAAGCAGGCAACCGGACAGAGCCTCCAGTATCAGTTCCTATCGCACTGTACGCAAGATGAGAGCCTGTTCCATTCACACGAGAAGTATTACCACGTACGCAGAGCACATTCCTGCTGCCACAGCTGCTGCACTGCCACCTGAGCTTCCACCTGCCGCCCTGCGCTCTCTGTCTTCCCACGACGCTGTCGACGAAGGTGCCTGATATGGGTTGACTACGGGGCCATGAACGGAGTACACATTCAATGATCTGTTTCATCTTAGTACTTTGGCTGCAGCCATTACCAGCAAACCACGTACCCCATGCCAAATTCGTCACAGTTCGCTTTGCCCACGACGGTTGCTCCGGCCTCCCGCAACAAGCCGACGACAGTTGCATCGAACGGGGAGGTGAACTCGCGAAGCATCGGGGAGGAGCATGTCGTGGGCATATCTGCCGTGCATATGTTGTCCTTGACCGCGACAGGCACATCCCGGAGTGGACCATCGCGCGAACTGACTTCAACCGTGCTGGAGACGTAAACCAGGGCATTCACGCTTGGGTTCTTGGTGGTTACGGCGTGAGCCAGTGTCCCAGTTGCATATGCTTTCCGTGGAAGATGTTTAGAGATGCGGTGAATACATGGCAGGCGGTAAGGTTTAAGCATTGCCTGCCGACGGCGATGAGTGCAGGAACGGAGCAGACCTATTCCAAAATTGGACGAGTGTTTGGCAAAAGCTTTCGATTCTAACATGGTGCAAATAGGAAGCCAAACATCACAGGCGCCTGAGCGAAAAGTTTGGGCGTTCAGTATATTCAGAATTTCGCTCACCATACACCTCCATATCCATCCATTCCGTACCAATGCCCGACCCAAAATCAATATTGAAGAATAAAGCGCCACCTGTGAAAAAGGCTAGGACTGCAGCTGAGCCAACACCCAAGGCTGCTGTCAAGCCGGCACTCAAAAAGCTTCCAGCGGCACCATCCAAAGCCTCATCTTCTCCCAAACCAAAACTACCATCTGCCGCCAAGGCCTCCCTGCCCCAACCTACAAAACTCCAGCAAGCAGTCGCTACTAAAGACAAGAAAGGCAAGGGCAAAGCGAAGGCTACCCAAGATGAGCCTAGTCCGCTACCAACCTCATTCAAGGTCATGGCCGGTTCCTACGAGAAGTTACTATACGGCCTGAAGGGCACCGTCACGTCGGAAGGGTCTTCACATCACTACCACCTGAAACCTATGTTCATATTCCCTGCGCACATATCGTCCGTCAAAGCTGTGACTGCCTCGCCGAATGGCGGTAAATGGCTTGCGACCGGAAGCGCAGATGAAATCATAAAGGTGTGGGACTTGCGGCGAAGGAAAGAAGTTGGAGGACTGATGCATCACGAAGGTCCGTCGCGTATACATTCCATACCACCATGTATTGACTCAGAACATAACAGGTTCCATAACGCACCTCCAATTCCCTTCACGCTCCCACCTCCTTTCCGCATCAGAAGATGGCACGCTATGTCTCTTCAGAGCAAGAGACTGGGCCGTACTACGATCGTTGAAGGGTCATAAAGGACGAGTAAATTGCGTTGGCGTCCACCCATCAGGCAAGGTCGCGCTTAGTGTCGGCAAGGATAGGACACTTCGGATGTGGGATCTCATGAGGGGGAAGGGCTCTGCGAGCACAAAACTGGGAAAAGGTGCGAGCTCCCAACATCCCATATCCTTCCAGTACTGACCATGACACAGAGGGTGAGCTCGGTGCGATGGAACACAGATGGAAGCTTGTTCGTCGTGCAAACGCAGTCGACTCTCGACCTCTATTCCACAGTGCGTCTCTAGCCCTTGTGATGCTACGTTTCGCTCACTTTCTGGACAGGACATGAAACTACTTCATATTGTCAATCATCCCTCTCGCATCCACGACGTGAAGTTCTGCAAACGCGTCGGGAACTCAGGCGAAGTGCTGCTCGTCGCAGCCGAAGACAAGAAGGTCGCGGTCTACGACATTCCTGCGGATCGTGAACAAACACCGACGGTCATTGCGCATCTTGTCGGGACATCAGAACCGCGTCAAGGCGCTGGATACGATCGCAATCGCCCTCTCGGTGCTTCCAAACGACGACCGCACGTCGACGACGCTCGTCAGCACCATCTCGTCGGACGGCAAGTTCCGCGTGTTCGACCTCGCCGACATCCCTGCCGCCGCGTCGTCCACCCCGACGCAAATCGAGGCTCTGACGGAGTATGACAGTAAAGGAAGCAGGCTGACGTGCATGTCGATGGCGGACGGCGACGACATTGTTCCTGCGAATGGGAAGCGGAAACGCGGGGACGAGGATGAGGACGGTGAAGAAGATGGTGGGGAGGATTGGGCGCCGCACCAGAACCCGGCGGGAGAGATAAGTGAGGAGGAAGATATTAGCGAGATGGAAGACGAAGGTGGTGAAGGTGGTGAAGGTGAGGGTGAATGGGAAGGCGAAGATGAGGGTGAAGCGGAGTGAAGATGTTATCTTGCACTTGTCCCATACGTTTTAGTCGCTCGCGTTGCTCAATTTATGGGATCCTGGCTATCGCTCAAGTCTCTCCTAGCTCAGCTCACTGTTATGTGCAACGCATGTATAGGAGTTGACCAGCTAATACAAACGGTATGTGAATACTTGGATTACAAACTCAGTAGATGTCACCAGCCCGGTGGCTGCGACTCGCAGCTACAGCGCGCCATCTAACATATAAGAACCGTAGAGTAGCCACGGCCTTGCGGGTACTCACGGCCGGCACCGTCGGCATTGGACTCTATGTCCTCCTTCTTCCCAGTCTCTGGCGGGTCGTCAGGATGATATGGAAAGTGCACATAGTTTCCACATTTGTGTACGCACTTGGCTTGACACCTCGCGTTGCAGTACGCAACGACCCAGCAGCCCTTACACACCCTGAGGCGATGGTGGGTCTTGAAGATGCTACACATGCAGTCCACCCAATGGCACCGTTTGAGAGGTTCGAACGCGGGGGCCTCCGTTTCGTCGACGTGCGGTAGAACTTTACCGAGCTCTCTCCACTGGGAGATCATGGGTCGCCGTTCAGGGATGGCTGATGGAAAGCTCTGGTCAAGGAGCGCGTCGTACATAGAGCGCCAGACTTTCCGAGCGGACAGAATGAGTGGCACAAGTGAGCCGTCATTTTCGCCACCGCCTCCGGAGCGGATCCGTGAAAGCGCCGTGCAAAAGGTCATAGAACGGGCTATAACAGTGTCTAAACTTTACTTAATATCACGCTGTGCGACAGAAAGCAAACTTGCACATACCAGCCCAGTTTGTATCTCTTGGGTACTGTACGTACGATCCCAATGAGTTGGATATAAGGCATATCATGAAATATATCCAAGGTTGACGGAGTTGCACAGCTTGTGAAACTGAAGTTGGGCGAATAGCTCTCCTGCAGATTGAATGTCAGAACCAAGTAGGTTACGTTACCCATGTAATCAAAGCCACTCACAGGAAGATACCAATCTCCAGATTTATGATTGATAGGTCGAATTGAGTTGTTTCTGATGACCTTCCAAGGCTACATAAGTGCCGTCGACATGCCGCCAAGCTTGCTGAGATAATGTTTCGCTGCAAGGGCATTTCGATGGAAATCGGTGGATGGGGAGGTTGTGATTGTACTCTGCGCGGCGTGGATAATGCGCCAGGAGTGAAAACTGTAAGTCGATGCCAACTACGGACTCCTCTTTGAGGTCACGTAGTGTAGAGAGAAGTAACTTCTCTGAGCATGTACAGCCTTGCGCTACTTCACCGTAGAATGCTGATAACAAGGATGGCTCAACAAAGGCCAACATCGATGCGAGAGCATTGCGCTGCGTCGAGTATTCTTCGCTGAGAACCCATACCGTCAACAGAATATGCGCCATGTGGGACTTTGACAGCTTGGGTTGGTAACCCCTGGTAGATAATATGAGAAAGATAAGTAAGTTGGGGAGCGTGTTAAGTAATCCGCGCACTGATACTTCTCCTGCACATCGCCTAACGCGCCAGAACAGATAACCAGGTTTCCACGGAATTCTTCTACAAATGGCTAACTGGGATCCTCGGAGCTGAGATCTGGGCCTAGCAGGGGATCTCGAAGTTCCCAGAGGCGGTCCCAGAAGCGGCGTGCGTCCGATGCGATTGTGTTCCCAGCCTTCGCCAGTTCATCATGAAGAAGAGAGCATATGTCCCCGGTATCCAGGAGGTAATGTAAGCACAAGTTGAAGACCTTAAGTAACCATCCTGTGTAAAACTACGAGATTCAGCCCCACCACTACGGGACTTGCAGTGTGCACCACTCACTCGTAACGAGCTCATATCTCTACCATCTGTTCCTAGATACTCCTTGCTGTAGCCAAACAAATATTCTTCCGTTAAAATCTGCAGCACTATTGTGTGGAAGCCCGTCCGGACGAGTGCGTTGCAGGTGTACTCGCGATCGTCAGGAGCATGTAGGGCGCTCAGCAGGTCTGCAGCTCTGCTGTAATATTCTGGACTTCTTAGTCCACCGTAAGAAGTGAGATAGTCCGCCCATAAAGCACTGTCAGTTGGCACGGGCTCTGAGGTCAGCTGCAACACTGTGTCCATCGATGGCGGCAGTGAATAGGTGGTCTTGAATGGGTAGAGCTCCAGTGGGAACGTCATTATGTCGTTGTTCTGATGTGCAATAGATTATCCAGACAGTATATGTCGTCAAATACAAGGAGAGTGTAAGGACGGCAGTAAAGCTGTGGTGGTGAAGGCAAGGGGATGCAAAAATAAAATCCTATACGTGAGGCCATAAAATCCGAATAACGGCCCTTGGGGACCCCCTCCCCCTTCGGCACATTCCGATTATTCCCACGGTCTATATATGGTATCTCGGATCACGTTCAGCGCGGCCGTCAGTGGACGGCAGTGCCCGCCGCACTCGGTCACGTCGAGTGCTCCTTCTTCCTTTGTGTGTGTTGTAGGTGCAAGCTGCGCGAAGCAACTCAGTATTTTACTGTGGACCTTCAGCAGGCTAATGTCGCGGAAATATTATTTGTGAGAGCTGGTGAATCATCAGTGATATCAGTTCAGCTCAGGCCAGCAAATATCCCTGAGCTATGAACATCAATATTGTTACTGTGTTATATTGCTCAACCCATGCCACCCAGCATATAGAGCTGCCGGTAGCTGGTACTTATCCTCTGAAGGGTTCTGGACCAAGGTGTCGGCACGGCTAGAATAACATTGTTGCCCCAGTGACTTGTCACCGTCACTGAGTTGAAGCAAGTATACAGTGCATAAGTAATGGTGTGACCGTTACTTACCCAATCCAACCACACCGAGCTCTTGGGCGTGGAAACATGCATGAAAGAGGCTTGCGTGTTCGTAAAAGTCATGTACGAGCTATTTTATGCCTCGAAGATACCATACTATGAGATTATATGCTCTGGAAAAATCCCGGATAACGTCCCTCGAGGACCCCCTCCCTGCCCCACGTCAAGGCGCTTACGGGTGCATGCCCCTTGGGTGAAGGATGAAGGGGTTGAGCGCCCGTTCTGGCTTGATTCGGGCGACGGGAAAGTCCAAGACTATCGGGCGCCCGATGCAGGTGCGGTCTTTACTCCGCCCATCTAGCCTGCTCTAACATCCTCGATACAAAGCGTACACCCAACTCCTCTTTACAGTGTTACACGCAGCGGAGTGCCACGTGTTGCCACCAATCAAAATGCGTAGAGGCACGGGCAACTCCTCCATCCCGCACGCAGACGACCCCGCTTAGACTCTTGAAAGGACATGCCTGAACCCACCGCAGAAAGCTTTTTCGCCGGAGTGACTCGGACTGCGCAGGAGTACAATGAGGCACTGGAGAAAGGCTTGCCAATACCGGAGGAGGTGACAAACGGGGGATTCGGTGAGTAATATCTTGCTCGGCTATTCGACTCGTCTGACAAGGTCATTTCTAGCTGGATTCGAGACATGCGCACGTTGCCAGAAGAAGATCGAATCTCCTCAGAAGCCGAAAAGATGTTCAGCATGCAAGGCCGTCATTTATTGCAGCCAACAAGTATGTCGACCCTTTAACGGACGGCGCGCAGAAGCTAAACGCGAATTGTCTCCTAGTGTAGCACCGCAGGCTGGAATAAAGGGCCCGTACCCACCGCACCAGGACATAAGCATTTCTGTGCAGATAACAAGGTCCGTCTGCCCTTTCCCCCCCTGCTGCCGACCAGTTACTGATAATTTCTACAGAGACACATGCAGCGTCTTCCGGAGACGCAAGCCGTGCTTGAGTCGTTCCCGTGGGGCAGGCTGGAACAAGACGGCAGCTTCTCCTTTGACCTCGCTCGCGGTCGCTTCTCGGTTCTTGGAGGCACGGATACCGGGTACTGGAGCCATCGTGGCGGCCCTGTGCCGCACTCGGACAACGGCGGTCCCGAGTCTATGGCATCCCTGCTTGCCTCCCCGCTGGCTCGCAAAATCGCCGCGGCCTTCCAGCATCTGGATGGCTACGACCTCCTGCACCACCAGGGCCATCTTACCGACGAGGAAGGCTGGAGGCTCAAGCCCGAGCTGATACCCTACCGCGACATGGCGAGCCTCCCTGCCGAACGGCGGCCTTGTTTGGTGACGGAGTTCGAAGGGGGCGTCAAAGACTGGGACTCGTGGTACAAGTGGCGTAGACTGCCCAAGCAGTCGCCGGCGGCGTTGCTCATGAGCTTCCCGCTCGAGCGTGTACCAGCTTCTTGTCCATTCCCTCAAGCTCACAAGCCCGACGGCAGGCAAGCCGAACAACCGGAAACGACTTTGCATACATCTGCTCGGCGCAGAGGTAGAGCTGAACTTCGTCCCACTGTACGTCAAGCTATCTGGGGTGTCTGTACCCATTGAGTTGACCCTTCTATATGACAGGTTCTCCGAGCTTGCGCTGCTCCTGCCGTACCACGACATTGTCATTTACATGTGGGGCTCCAGCGTCTACAAGCTAGTTGAGGAATCCAAGAAGCAGGGGCATAAACGGCTCGCCGCTGCACCGATCTCTTTCAACCGGCATCCCCGTTTTCGAGTACCGTGCACCAGGGGACTTGGGCGCGAGCACACTGACTGTGCGGCTATACGGCAACTCGCCCACCTGGAACACGAAGGAGCTCGAGAAGATGATGACGGGCGCGGTGCCGCTGCCCGACGCGCTCATCGCGCTGAATGCCGGCGTGGGATCCTACCGGAGTTGGTTCGAGGTCGTGCACATCGCGCACGGCGCAGACATACCGTTCGCGGTCACGGAGTACCTTGAGCAGTCACTCGAGTATACGGTGCAGACTATCGTACGTATTATGACGTAATGTTTAGTGTCTGTAGGGTGCTCATCGCTGCATCGAACCAGTTCCCTGTGATTATCACGACTTCGCCCAAGCGCACCCACGCGATTGCGTTCAACCCCTTCCATCGGCCTGGCCAACGGTCTTTTGCTTCATGGAAGCTTCCGAACCTTGTCAATGGGTTCACAATGGTTGTAGTAGGATCGTAGTAAGGGTGCGCATACTCAGGACCGTATGAGAGTGGTGAACTTGTACTTTGGGTCTGGTGTATATAAAGTTTAACACATCCTGGGTGTAATAAGAATATGAACATGTACATGGTTTCCCTCACCGCGCGGTCTGTGGCTTCGCCTGAGATATCTCTAACCGTCATCCACATCCTGTCGATTGCATACGTTGAGTCAAATTGTGTCTGTAGAAATAATGCCACTCACGCTATTGACGAGTCGAAGATCGAAATGGAGGTCGTAATCAAGACTGCAGCCTTGCCGCAATGGGGGATGCTAAGTTTGCGCACGCACAAGAGTCCAGCCTCGCTGATCGCAGGCAACCAGCTTGGGAGGTCCTCTTCGAGATTGTCCGTCATTCCATAGTGATACGGCGGATAAAGCTCAACGTGGCACCTTCCCCTGTCGACGTCCCGAAGACTGGGGAAGATGGCGTCCAGCGCGGCGCAGAGGGCCTTGACGCCAAAGCGCACCTTGGAGGCTTGGTCCTCAGTGCGATGAACCTTGTACGAGACCTCGATGCGCGTTAGGACGTGGCAGGGGCCTTGAGATGATGGTCGGAGAACAAATCGTGCCATGAACCTGAATTCAGTGGTCACCAGAATCGACCCTGGTATGAGTTAGGTAATTGATCTCAACAGTGGACTCTACGCGACTCACATTCATCACGTTCAGACCCCACCTCGTCCGGACCCATGAGCGAGAATGTATGAAATTCTATTCGTTTTCGATGCTCCGAAGGATACTTCGCAGCCTCAGGTGGGGTTCGGTTTATGACAGTGGCGGCTGACGAATAACGAGTACTGCTATCATATGTAACTTCTGGCGGTAGCTCTGCAAGCTTTACTTCCCGAATTACCGCTACAACGGGTTCAGCAAGTCGTCTAAGGCGTGCCGATTCTGAAGACGTCATCGAGAACGGCCGGTCGTTGCGGTTCGTGGACTGAGGGGCAAGGAGTAGCAGCCACAGAGTAGAGACCGTTCGAGGCCCGAAATTCCCTTGTTCAACGCGCCGGAGCCTGCTGTTACCATGCATCCATGTCGGAGGACTTTTGTCGTCGACATCCCACACAACGTGGGAGAGCTGCAGTCGGGTCAGTCTCCGGAGACTGTTTATGAGCATAGCCAAACGGCGGAACGTGGGGAATCGGTGATCTCCAATGAAGAGAGTGGTGACATGCTCGCAGCGGCGAAAAACGGCTGGAAGACGAGACGCAAGTGGCGAAACCCAAAAGGGACAGGGATAGTCCTTGCCCGCATTGTGCCAGTCGATCATTTCCAAGCTAGGCAGCCGCCGTGGCAAAAGCGAACAGACCAGAGATGTCGTCCACCTCGAGTTGATCTTCAATCTATCCTCCTTGCTGAGCCACGGCAACCTGTTTGGGAGGAAGTCGTGCGTTGTTGCCACAATGGTGAGCCTTTGTAGGTTAAAAAGTTTGGCTTGAACCGACGATATCATCCGTTTCACCTCCTGCGGGCAGCTCGCGAAAGCCCACATCAGCGCTGCGTCTGCGCACTCCTCGTGCCACATTTTGCACACCAGCGCGCAGCAGGTGATGGTTTTTCTGCTCATCTCGTGATCGGACCAAGAAGTCATCACAGTAGCAAAGTCTGCCATGACGTATTGCAAGATGTCGAGCTGAATCTCTGGAGGTAACCTGGCATGCGACGGAATCTTCGTTTGGTCCGCCTGTAGTGGGTTGAAACGTGCTCCTCGATAGGAAAAACGAATGGATCCTGGCCGAAGTTGACCCGGAAGTACAGGGTGGGATCGTGTACCAAGACAGTGGGGCATACTTGATAGTCAAGGCCAATGTTGTTGCGCGTACGTTGTTCTATTACTTGGCATTAGTACTCTACAGCAAATAAGTTCTACTGTTAAACCAACTCTTGATTTCGCCATTTATGGTCACGACGAATGAGCTGTCTTGATAAGAAAGGTATACACCTATCACACCGCCTATATGGCACAATCAGTGTTACACAGCAAGAAGTGGATGCTTTTAAAGGTTACCGTATTTTACTAGCCCGTGACAGCCGCTGGCAATATGCATCAACGGAAGGCTTGTCTCTTGTAGTATGTGCTTCAAATGTACTGGTGGAGAATTCTGCGCCGCGAATCTACGGCTTGGTGAGAATATAATGGGCGGTAGCGGACGATTTACGCACCCGACTTGCATAGGATCCCGGAATTGAACTGGAGGGGGTTTGCTGAAGAGCGTATTCTGAACAGCAGAAACAGCAAAACGGACTGGGTATGCTCACTGGAACCCGGGCCCTAGATACTCAGTCCATACAGACACCTCAAAATAGTACACATCGCATCCGAAAGGCACCGGTTGGTCTGCGCGAACGCACACGCATTGATCCCAGGCAGCATGACTCGAATTGTCGTCCACCCCCTTCCACGGGTAAGGTTCACTTTCCGATACCGTAGGCCACGCAGGCGCAGCCCCAGCTCGTCAGAGAACATCTTTACAGCGTGATCGCACTTTTTCACCAGTCGTGTAGGTAACTTCCATGACGGCGGCACCTGATGGTCGGAGGCGCAGATGCGTAGATACGACATGGCGTGAGGTATCAAGTCGTCGTAGGCTTCGGGTGCGGGATGCTGATCCATAGCAGCGGACTAGAAGGAGGAGAGGTAGACAAAGACGACACACCGAGCTGGCTCTGGAAGCGGGGAAAGATAGCAAGAGACAGGAGAGCGACGATGTCGGGGAGAACGGAGAGGATACGGCTACACTGATATCTTGCGGCGCATCGGACAGCACAGCAGAAAATCTCTTGCTGTGAGAACCAATTCGTCATGCGTTCGACGAGGCATTGCTTCCCTTTGGCAATGGTACACCAAGGGATGGGGCAGCATCTCGGAGACCTGCATGTGATCAAAGGAAGCGACCAAGTCCCCGTCCAGTGGTTCCTTCGACAGGCCGTGGCATCCTAGGACCCGGGCGCAGGGCTGTGGCCGGCAGTGCAGCGCCAGCCCTTTTCCTGGCGGAATTGCCAGACAGAACAAAGAAGGCTATGTATGGATAACAGCTTCAAGGATCTGACAAGATATCGATAGGTAAGGACCGCACAACTTCCAGAACATCAAGCTCACCGTCCGCGGTTTGGGGGCTGTGTTTGATCACAGGAGCGGAAGGATACCGGCAGTGCAGAAGTATGGCGGCTCATCAACGTACGCATCCAGGGAAAGAACCAGTCGACGAAAATTGGCCTCTGAACCGTGCTCGTAAATCTGGGGGCAACTCAGGTTGCCATCGAAGTCGCCGTACCAGGGCCTATTCAGTGTTCCAGTTAACAATGAGGAAGTCGTATTCAGAGTTCAGGGGATGAATCGCTCGCATCGCATCCGGCCATCCACGTGGCGCTATAGACGTTTCGTCGTTGGGCGCTCCGACAAGCCAAGTTGGTTCTTCTCAACGTCCACCGACCTCGTCGAGCTCCGCCTGCCGTTCTCCCCAGTATTGTCGCTGCTTGGGGTCGCTGGCCGACTTGTCCTGGGGACCACCACATCATCATATTCTTCGTTCTTTGACACGTGCCATCACTATGCAAGTCGCTCCTTTAGCTCACATCTTTTCAGCGACCGCGCTACTAGTCCTTTCACTCTCATCCGCTTGGGCCTCTATTACTGTCAACCATCCTCTAGAAGAACAACTGCCTCTAATTGCAAGAATCAACACGCCGTATAACTGGACTATATCGAATACCACGTTTGTGTCATCTCGCAACGCGTCGCTGGTGTACGCGGCTTCAAACCTCCCTGGCTGGCTCGTCTTCGACCATGCAACCCTCTCCTTCCGCGGCATGCCATCTCAGTTGGACGAAGGCTCCCGAAACCTGAAGCTTTCCGTGAATGACAGCAAGTCAGCGGATGAAGCGTCGTCCAGTTTCGTGCTTCGTGTCGAGTCGAGGCCCGCGCCCAAGGTTATACACTCTGTAGGGGACCAGTTCCGCCTACCGAACCCTTCTCTGTCCTCTGTGTACCTGGTCTCCGAAAATTCTGCACTCAGCTCGGACGTGCCCGCGCTTCGAATCCCTCCCAAATGGTCGTTCAGCATCGGGTTCCAGTACGACACTTTCACATCGCTCTCCGGCGAGGACGTTTACTATGCTGCACTGCAAGCGGACGGATCTCCTCTTCCGGAATGGATACACTTCAACCCAACGTCTATCACCTTCAACGGTGTCACTCCTACGTCTCAGGAACTGAACATGCCGCACTCGGTCTCTCTAGCATTGCATGCTTCCGAGCAGGAAGGCTACTCTGGGTCGTCGCTGCCGTTCAACCTCTTTGTCGCTGAGCACGAAGTCTCTTTGGTTACGACTTCTCTGCCGACTATCAACATCACCGCCGATGCAGACTTTTCTATAAGCCTAAACTCCGCTGCGGACTACTCTGGTGTTCTCTTGGACAGTAAGCCAATCCAGCCTTCGGACATCGTCATGGTGGAAGTGGACACCTCGTTTTATGGGGAATGGCTCAATTACGACACGTCTAGCAAGACCCTCAGCGGTACACCTCCACACGACCTGAAGGAAGACACGATACTCCCGGTGACCATCACGACAACAGTGAAACAAACCATCGAGACAAATGTTTCCCTTGCCGTGGTGCCGTCCTTCTTCACTTCTTCCGCCCTTCAACCCGTCCTTATCGAAGCTGGGAGCGCTCTCGACTTCATGCTTACACCCTTCTTCTCCAATGCTACTAGCGTTAATGGGCACGACGATGTAAACCTTTCCGCGTCCTTCGAACCGGAAAATGCCACCCAATTTCTCAGCTTCGACGCGACTATGGCGACCGTAGCTGGCTCTATTCCTGCCAACTTCTCCGCCTACACGCATATAGCGATCTCCTTCACCGCATACAGCCACATCACGCACTCGACATCGCATACCAGCCTGCCCATTTCTTTGACGCCTTCGGATTATGCGAAATCGCACGTCGGAGGTTCACCAAAACTTTCCACCGCAACTCGTGCGAAGCTTCTGCTCGGTCTTAAGATAGCCTTCGGTGTCGTTGGTGGTCTGTTGCTCTTTGGTTTGCTCCTAGCTGGAATGCGCAAGTGCGCCCGTGTAAAAGACACCGCTCTCGACGGAGAAGAAGGTATGCGCGCGTGGTCCGAGGACGAGAAGAAGTGGTACGGGATCGAGGACGATGTCAAAGATCTTGAGTCGCCCGGCAGTTTACCAACAACTCCGACGAGTGGATTGTTCTTGGGCACGGAACTGAGGCGCGCACGTACAAGGATGGGCGACGAAGTCCGAAGTCCCGGATCCGGCAGCCTACAGCTTGCGCAGAGTCCAGGTGTGATGCGCAAGGGCGAGTTTCTCGGCAAGGTCAAGGCTACGAGCAGGAAGGTCAGCAACACGATGCGCGTCATGAGCGATACATATCGTCGCGCTGTGGGTAGCGCAAACCAGAAGACGAGACCAGTGATTGGGAAGCCGACCCTGATCATGACGGAGGACGGCCGACGCACGGATGCGGAGGACATACGGAAGCTGGCCACCGTGCAAGATCCTTTCGACGACATTCATGCAGGCCGATACGTTCAGAGCGAAATGAACATGACCAACATTACCGACTCACCCTCGTCATCGGCTGGCGGCCGCTCTGTTCCTCGCCGCCGTCCCGATTTTGGTCCTACCACAGGCACTCGCTCTCCTTCGAGCGTTCTCCTTGCGACTCCTCCGCAAGCTCGCATCACGAAGACACAAGTGTACTCTGTCCCGCTCTCACGACAGTCTTCCTTGGACTACGATGACGCCGGAGAAGCAGTAGTACAGCGTGCGGAGAGGGCACGGAGTGTGCGCAGCGGACGGTCGGGTAGTATACTCTCGTTCCAAACGCTTGGTACCCAACCGTCCCAGAGCGGGGATAGTGGACGGCCGAGGCTCGTACCCTTCACCTCCGCCGCCCGCGTGCCTATTCCGAAGATGCCGTCGACAGTGTTTGTCAATCCTAAAAGCCCCTCGCCTTCGCCTGCGAGTGGCCGGGGAGACAAGCCGAAACGGGTGACGAGTCAAATGGCCAAGGTTTTCCGGAGCGTGTCGAACGAAAAGCGTTTCTCGCAACAGGAGGGCCAGCCTGGGGACGACCTAAGCGTGGGGATTGAGTATGTGCGTGCGCTTGGAGACGATCTTGAAGAAGATATGTCCGTTGGTATGTCTGATTCTTCCTTCTTCTAAAATAAAAGGAACTGAGGTTTGTATGTTCCAGCCGGGCCGTCCCCGTCATTCTCAGTCGCCGAATCTTCACACATCGGCCATGGCGACACGTTTAGAAGCAAAGCAGCAGCGGAGCCAGTTCCTGTACCTCGTATGCTCGCGCGTACAGGCGAACAGTTCAAGTTCCGCATCACCCTTGCATTACCTTTCGACTCGACGACGCCGCTCGACGTGAGGTCGATAAATGGCATGAAGCTTCCTCGGTTTGTCGTGGTCGACCTGGCCGCCGTCGGGAGCCCTGGCGCTGAGAAACGAGCAATCGAATTCTCCGGCGTGCCGAGCAAAAGCGATGTGGGCGAGCTGAGCGTAGGCGTGTACCAGCGTGGTAGTGATACTTGTGTGGGGCGAGTTGTGGTTGAGATTGTTGAGGCTGCGAGATAGACTGTAGGGCTACTGACATAGACTGTTTCCGTCGTCTTGTACACTTTAGACATCCGACATCGATTGTAGTTCTGTAACATTACACACACTATATTAGTACCAACTAGCATTCACTCTTTTCACGATATTGTTTGGACATCAGCGGGCCCGGTACTTAGACGGTGCGTATGTGGCGCCTTTCGTCCTCGGGCGGCTATGAGGTAAGTATCCTCTCCTGCACCTCCATCTGGCCTCCATCTTCCCTGACTCGCGCATCTCTACACACTGCTGCCAACAGTTGGCGTTGAATATGAATATTGAACCAATATCGTTTCTACGATCATCACAATGGCAGGTTCGCCAACAGGATACGGTGCGGTCCCACCCATCGTTCCCGCCTCATGCGACTTGTTCTCTCTAAGCCCTTTAACTCGCTAATATTTATTACATACTTCCTAGATCAGCGTGGTCCTCGCCTTCAGGTCTCATTAAGCTCCTGCAATTAGCAGTGTACTATCTCTTGTGTTGTTATCAAAAGCCATGAGGTGAGCGACGGCACAGTGATGTGTCATCTTCCACTGAAGACTGCTGCAATTGTGATGCAAGCTCGAGTTATACTTGGGAATAATTCCGTATCCGAGCTCGCATACAGAGTACACGCACTCTGCTCCGCCATGATTATGAGGCAAGTGTACGTTTTCTGGTGTTATTACATGATGTAAAACCAATGAACGATGGGCACCGGCAGGTGGCCAACGAAAACGAGACTTCGGTATAACGGACGCTAACTGCTACTTGAAGCCAGTTGGTGTGGCCCATTCCGGAGTCCGAGCCGACAAAACGAAACGAAACGAAACGAAAGCAAGGCATGGAAAGGCGCTCTGCTACCGCACTCGCCATGCACAGTGCATGTAGAGTACATGCGGGAAGTTCAGACCGTCAAAATGCTCAACACGTATGCGAATCAAGAGTGAACAAGGGTTCTGACGGTAGGCTGGTTAAGAGGATCTTGTCAATGAGATGCTGCCCGAAGCGTACAGGCCGGGTCTGAGGCCCGTTCAGTCTTATATGCCCTCGTAGGTACGTGGTAAGGTTCTCTATGAGGTTTCTGTCTGACATCCGGGCCCCAGCGCTCGACCAATCGGGAGGCTGTATCACCGCTACGTACTCTGTGGGTTTGTGTTCTTAGGTGTCACGGTCTGGCGGTATGTCCTCTACCTTCACATAGCCATCCTATGCTTCGAATGGCGTCGGGGAATCTACTAGTACCCCGCGACAGGTAGCAGCGCACGGAATGATGCGTGGAAAACAATGAGTACGTTTGCCAAATATTTTTGCCTCTGCAAAGCCCACTTCAAAGGTTAATAGATTATGCGAGGGATGGCACGCCCAAGCACAGCTGCCTACCCAGCTTTGGCGGCATACTTGCACTGAAGAGCGATACCGGTCCATCCGACGCCTTACAACCGTATATTTCCCAGGCTATTATGGTGCCTACGTCAAAGCTCATCCGTCGCAATCATCCCACAGTCTTCGCTTAACACTGACCCTGTCTTCTCTGAATCCTTCAATATTCCGTCGAACATCTCACTGAATAGTTGCCTAGAAAACTCTCTGGTCCAGAAGCTCCCGGCCGGTACGGGCTTAAGTGCGGCCTAGCTCCTAACCACTGTCCTTAGTCATCTTTGCGATAGGTGCGAAGACCATTGATCCCGATTGTAGCAGAAAACTAGCCCAGTCCATGAAACGGTCAGGAGCAAGGACCGGATGGGCTGCAAGGTTCGCGGATCCGGTGGGCTGGTGAGTGATCGTTTGGCGCGATCCTGCTGATGGTGTGCGGCGGTGCATGGGTTTGAAGGCGTTAGTGGCACGCTGTGTATCTCTGTGGACGTTATGACGCCGCTTACCACCCCAGCGTACAGCTGTCGTACTGACATCGGCTATCTCCTATAGTTTTATCATGCCTACAGAGCCAGAAGTAATAACATATCCTTCGTGCCTCCGACTGAACCTTCATTTTAGTATTGATGCCATAAATCATTGCTGTTTTACGAAACATGATTGATTTAAGCCTCTCCAGTTCGAAAGAGCTAAAATCATTCCCAGCTATAGCAGCAGCAGAACTCTCGTTATGAGCTTAGGAATTAAATAAACCCAGGTTTAGCGCATGAGCGTCGGGATTGCTAAATCAGGAAAGCCCGAAGCGTCCCGCCGTCGTACCGAAACAGGTAAGAGAAATAACACGTGAAAGCATCCGCGTCTACCCCACACCGGGTGTGTTCTCTCGTCCTGCTGATTTGTGTCTCGGTTTATAACGTGCACGACCTCCGTACCCTCCCCCGCATCACACACCCTCTGCTCTGCGACAACCCCCTAGCACTTACCACTGCAGTCATGTCGTCCATCACACAGACTCTTTCCAACTTCGCTGGCCTTTCCGCCAAGTCTCGCGTTCTGGCGCAGAACGACAATGACGTTGTGATCGTCGTCGCCGTGCGGTCTGCTATTACTAAGGTGTGCTTGACCTCTTTCAGACATACTGGACAGGACTAGATTTCATTGAGTGTGCAGGGCAAGAAGGGCGGGTTCAAGGATACAAGACCGGAAGAGATTCTGTCGGAAGTTCTGCGCGCAGCGTATACCAAGGCCGGGCTGGACCCCACACTCATTGAGGACGTCTCTGTCGGAAACGTGCTTCCGCCTGGCGGAGGCGCATCTGCTGCTCGCATGGCCGCGCTCGCTGCTGGTATCCCGAACACTGCTGCTGTGAACACCGTCAACCGGCAATGCTCGTCGGGCTTGACAGCTGTCACTCAAATTGCGAACGAGATCACCACTGGGCAGATTGACATTGGTATCGGTGCGTGCTATGTGTTGTGTTCTCAAGGGAATTGCGCCGAAATTCTTCTTTGTAACAGGAGCCGGTGTTGAGTCCATGACCTTCGGGTTCGGTGCACGCGCGCAGGCGGACGAGTACTCGGAGAAGGTTCTCGCTAGCAAGGAGGCGGAAGATTGCCTTATTCCCATGGGTATCACCTCTGAGAATGTTGCTGCAGAATACGGCATCTCGCGCCAGGTCCAAGACGAGTTTGCTGCCAAGTCCTTCCAGAAAGCCGCCGCTGCGCAGAAGGCAGGCAAGTTCAAGGACGAGATTCTGCCCATCAAGGTCAAGTGGGTCGACCCGAAGACCGAGAAGGAGCTGGAGATTGTCGTCGACCACGACGACGGCGTGCGCGATGGTGTCACGGCGCAGTCGTTGGCGAAGCTGAAGCCTGCGTTTTCGGCGGAAGGTTCTACACATGCTGGTACGTGTTGTTACTTACTTCTCTGTCTCATAACTTCAACACGTGCTGTAGGTAATGCCTCTCAAGTCTCTGACGGTGCCGCCGCCGTCCTCCTTGCGCGTCGCTCCGTTGCCAAGCGCCTCGGCCTTCCTATTGTCGGCAAGTACATCACCTCCGCCGTCGTAGGTGTACCACCGCGCATCATGGGCGTTGGCCCCGCCTTCGCCATTCCCAAGGTTCTTGAGAAGACCGGTCTGTCCAAGGACGAGATCGACTTCTACGAAATCAACGAGGCGTTCGCCAGCCAGGCTATTTACTCAGTACAGAAGATCGGTATTCCATTCGAGAAGGTGAACCTGAACGGCGGTGCCATTGCCATGGGTCACCCACTCGGCTGCAGTAGGTCTCGATCGCTAGAATAACTCGTGCGCTATTGACGGCGTGTTCGTTTGTAGCTGGCGCACGACAGGTCGCAACAGGCCTGAACATTGCTAGGCAGACTGGCGGAAAGATTTTTGTGACCAGCATGTGCATTGGTTCGGGTATGGGCATGGCTGCTGTCTTCGTCAGCGAGCAGTAATTTCACGTGCTGGCTTTGCTTTTCGGGAAAACGGATTGTATTGGATTCATGTTATCTATTATTGGCGTCATGTACAACGCATAGTTGTACGTTGAATAACCTTCACGGCTGTCCGCATCTTGAGTTTGGGGTGCATATGGTCCCTACAGTTCACAGTTCCTACACCTTCCTGGGCACTCTTCGGTTATCATCCTACCATCACTCCGCCGTATTCCAACTGAAGGATATCTGAAAAAGTATGTCATTACAACATTGACCGGTCTACACACGAGACACTACACGAAGAGGGGTATGTCCCTCCATTACGGGCCGTACCGACTGCGAAGAGTAGACGTCGGCGCGATCTTAGGATGAAGGAGATGCTCTCCCTGCGAGAAGGGTTCAAGGTCGTCGCGTATGCTGGGCAACGATGCACCCTGCAGAGCGACCACCCCAAATATCAACCTCGCAGGTAAAACTTTCGAGAGAGAGCCGCCGTGCGCTTTTCTCTCGGCTTTATACTCCAGCGCCTCATCCCATCAATTGTCCCGGACCATCCCGCGGTGATGGCGAGTATAAAAAAGTCTGTGCGCTTACAACTCTCTTTTTCTTTACAGTCACCTCGACCTCGAAGCTGGCGTTGGATGCCCCCCAGGCTAGGAGCAACGCCTACTGCTGCTTCGTACATGGGAAGGTCGAGAAGAAGGATCGATACGTCGGGTCTTAAGCTGGGCATGCCGCTTGCTTTTCGTATTCGCCACTGGTGAGCGGCTAATCAGCTTTTGGCACAGTTCACCATACAATCCGTAGTTTAGTCCATGTACTAGGTTGTCCCCTCGAATCTATCCCTTAGGACTTGTCATCGCAACTATGGGGGTTTTGGCTCGCGGCGTGTCTCTTGGATACTGCGAAGTGTGACCTTCTGCGGGCATGTACAACGCGGCGCGATTCGTCAAGCAAGGCATCGGGACATCGAAGGTCTGTGCAGTCCACAGTGAAGCCGCTTTGCTAGCGAATCCACTGCATTCAGCGAACGAAGCAGAATAACATACGGAGTAACTTGGTCAAGCTGTCTTTGCGTTGAGACCAGGCTGATGTCAGGACTCAGGCTGAGCTGGAGGCGACGCTGCTCAAGGCCGAATGGCAAGTCCGGATTCTGCATCTACAGCCAGAAGATGTTAGTGTTTCGCCTGCCACGGAGGGTCAGTATCATAAAGGTCGTAGCCGGAGGTTCTTGCCATGAGGCCATCGAAATTGCGTGCTTTCCAGTTTTCCCCCCTGAGGTTATCGAGAAACTCACCTGAAAATGCCCCAGAGCCTTTGAGAACTCTCGCCCTAAAGCCTTCAATCTCATCTGCTCGCCGTTCGGGGGACTATGCAGTATACTCGCCACTCTGATACTCCGCAGAGGGCAGAACCGCGAAGCTTGTACTCGACTTCGCTGAAGTCTGTTATGGTGTTCACAACGGCGACGGCGACAGGCTGCAACGGCACCAGCAAAGACGCGACGGTGAGCGCAGCAACCTAGATATATCATATCATATTACTCACTCGTACCGGAAATCACACAGGAAATGACCGTCTGAAAGACCCCTCGCGCTTCGTTCTGCAGTGCTGAGTTGGACGTGCGCGAGCACTGAATAAATGTGTTCTGACGCAGGACAATCACGGTAAGGGCGACCATTGTATCGCCTTGCGTGCGTTAGCCCCCGTGGACGTCCTGGTCTATCAGCCTTTGTTCAACCTACGCATGCAACCACTGTACCATAGTATACGTGTTAGTCAACGACGATGGGATAGGCCTGTCCACGCACCTCAAGTGGCTTGCGTTGCTAGACACGTTCGCAGGGCAAACAGTGCGTTCCGTTGCGTTTCCCACCAAACATTCGTAGTGACCTTGACCTTTAGGTGGCGGAGGCATGGGTGTTTGAGTGGCCTGGTCGTCCTGGAGGATGAGTAACTGTCAGGGCCAAACGATCAGGCCGTCGCGTACAGCTCGTAGAGGTTGCAGCCTGGCCAAGCTCGTTCATGCAGCCCTGGCCACGCAGATCGAGGGACATCGCTTTCTGTCCAGGCTTTGAACATCGGCGCAGGTCGAATATTCGAAGTGGCTTCATCCCTTGGCATCGCTCGCCTCCGCAGGCCACTTGCGCACCTCGACACTTGGTCGTCAAAAACACCTGATCAATGCAGATGTATTGGACTAGGCTGCGATTTTGGCCGGCTTCACGCATTGTCCTTACAGGCCGCGGGCTTCCGTCGACTCCAGTGTCAGCCCTACTCCCCGGCTACCCAAGTATAGGATGATCCCACACCTCTCCGTGAGTCTGTCCGGGGCCGCTTTCTGAGAATCTTTGGTTAACAATCTTCCAGGGACATTGCAGCTTCTTCGAGACGTGATTTTTCCAGGAGGAGTCGTGGTTACATTGGTCTCTGGGGTGGTGTGCTGGAACAGAATGCGTCTATCAGAATACCCTGGGCAGGCGGAAAAGGCACTTCTCCATAGGAGCACCGTGGGCTATGTAGGTGAGTTCTGTACCACCATTGCCGTGGATATTTGGCGGGACTGACAGGGATCCGGAAGGCAAATACCGACGCGGTCCAGGTTTCGGAATCAAACAGAACTTGGCACCCTGTCGTATTCGCTGATGCAGTACCTGAAGACGTCCTAGAGACCTCCTCAGGCCTCTCACCAGAGACCCAAAGTGAGAACACCTCACGGCTTTGACCGAGAAGCTGTTTGATTACGAACACTTGCCAGAAAAGTGACGGATGATCCGGCAGTATAGTACAGGGCCGACGAGAGCCCCAGTTGCAGTACCTCACAGGCAGACATTACGTCTTTTCAGCAGGCCAAGACTCCTGACGGCGCAACTGAGACCACCAGCAATGGAGACTACTATCTGCTCCGTCAGTTCAGAAGATCAGACCTCTACAAGAAGCGAGGGATTTCAATTCACCCATCGAGGCCAACGCAAGGTCGCCATGACGGTTCGGTAAGGTTATTCGCTCGCTGCGGGCGGATATGAATTTAACAGAGCAGTATACAGGCAAGCCATGGGCACACGACGACTGCGACGTTGTGGAAGTTGCAAACCTTTCCAGCGGGCCATTGGCTTGTGACCTGGTCATTCACGCGGTCCGACCGGTGGGTGTTGCGAATGGCACCGTGCTTCACCGTCCACTCTCTGCGGTTCGTGCTCCTGTCTTCCCAGCCATGCTCAACGGTGCATATGACCCCTGGCTTCCTGGTGTGCTCTGCACTGGGCGTGGTGGGTCGCTGATCGCACGTGCAGCCGTGTTACTGCATTGCATCATCCTTGCCGGCGGCATGCTCAGCGTCGACAATGGGACGCTCTGCCAACTGGCCAGATGCCATCTTACGATAGCCTTCGCTGCAACACCCAGGCGTTTCGCGGGAGTCTAGCTGTGAGCATCAAATAGTGATAGTGTCAGCGTCCGAGGCTGATTGAATTTCAGAGAACTGTATACGGTGCCTGCACCCCTTGAGGCCTTCTCAGCATCACCGTTCCATGCTGTGTGGCAATACCTTCCTCGTCCGCTGGCTCTCATGGGCCGGACAGGCTACCCGGGTATCATATGCCTGCCTCTTCCACAATGCCATCGGACGAGCTTGTGGGTGAGCTCAACGTCCACCGCCCGCTTGTCCTCGTAACCAGCCACAATCAATCGCTGGAGAGGACCAAGTCATTCCAACCCTCTGCATAGCTCCAAGAGTCTATCTGCGGGCCGCATACACGGCCGTCCCAATGGACGTGGCTCCTTCAATGACCTGGATCAGCCAGAAGCGATGTGAGTTTACCAACTGTGATGAGAGCTTTCCAGTACTGCACCGACCTGTGACCTCCCCCCTTCTCAGGTGATGGGCGGTGTAATTTGGCTGATTGCTACCGCACCCGCCCAGGGACTCCGTGAACGAGACAAACCCTGGAGGAATGATTGAATGACGTGAGACGGCGAGCTCGTGCTGCCCTGCTTCGCCCTGCGCACGGTGCAAGATAGGCTCCGCGGAACCGCCGACTGTGGTTCGCCCGCTGGCCGTGGAGCCTCTGCGCAGGCTTCACGCAATAGAGAACCTGATTTGATTTCAACGGGGAAATGTCTATCGCGAAGTCGCCCGTCTGCATTTCCGGCTTTCGAAGCTACTCCGTATTTTTGAAGGCATGTGCGTGCATTTCAATCACACCAACTATATACGGCGGGTGCTGATGGAGTATTCCCTACAGCGTAGGTTCTGTCACCCCCGCGCCGGACATTGGTGTATGTTTTACAAACATAGAACGTGCCGGCAGCGAGCATGCCAACAGCGGCCCGACGCGGAATCACCGACGCATTTCCCGCAGTTTCCCTGGCATGCCGTTGACCGTGTTCAACAAAGGAGGGCATCACTGAGGCAGCCCCACGAGATCGTATCTCCCTGTTGCCCGACCAGTGATCCGCAGTTGGTATCACCATCTTTTAATTTTCTGCATGGTGGTCCCTGTGATCCCTATCAATGTGCTTATCCCGACCGTGCGAATGGATCTGTTTGTCCGCGTCGTGCACAGTGCATCGCGCATCGCACTCAGGGCCGGGCGCATGCACTGGGCCAGGGTACGCGGCGTCCGAGTCGGCGGGCGGTGGGAAGCTGCTATCTCCTTCCGCTGTGCAAGGCCAGGGTCGACGGGGACGCGCGGGGCCTGTTATAGAACGCGGCGAGCCGCGGAAATTACGGCAGTCGTCTATAGCTCCCATCAGGGGTTTCCATTCCTATTATACTGCGCCGTCGGGCAGGTTGCCCAATTGTCTGAATAGGGCTGGCGGACTGGCCCCTGGTGCGCTGATGAGACGAGATGGCCCCGATGAGAGCGAGCTCGCCGTGCCGTGCAACTGAGAACCGAGCACACGACTGGGAGCCTTCCTCGGTGCAAAGGTCTCAGAGGGAAAGGCCAGACGTGTTCGAGAAACCCGGCGCATCACGCGGTGGTGTCAGGGGGAGACAGGGCGGCAGTGTGGCGGCCGACGATAGTGGGCAAGTGCAATTTATCCCATTCGGCATGCTTGGCTAGCACAGTAGTAGACGAGGGCGTACAACGTAGCGATATACGACAGAAAGACTCAACAAATAATACGGGCCTGCAAATTTTTCGGAAACAACTACAGCGCGGAGAGCAAGATTAGACGATCGAGGTAAAAGGAGGCGGCATGGGGGTCTCGGTCAGGTATGCGCGCGAGATTGTCGGATGGGTGCGGCAGAAGCGCAAGGCGCGGCCTCGTGTGCCTCCCCGCGCACCCGTCCACCAGAATCCCAGGACGCAACCGAATGGCGCCACAGATGCATCAAGAGAAGAGAGTCAAGAAAGGTCCACCGCCATCAAGAAAGAGAAGAGAAAGGGATACAGTTTATGCAGCGGCGGGAGCCTGAGTTGTCGGCGCTGAGCGGTACGCGTACGGCGGGCTCCGTTGCTCCTGGCGGGGGCTGCCCTCGGCGGAGGGCGAGCGAGGCCGCTTCAGCGAGGCCGCCTCGCCGTTGGCGTTCTCCGCGGCTTGCGCGGCGGAGGCTAGAGCAGGAGGTGGCGGCGGGGCCGATGAGGAGCCAGCCGGAGGGCTGTTCAGGAGGTTGCCGATTGCCGAGGGCTGGCGCCGTTGCCAGGGGCGGCGTACTGGGGCTGGCCACCCTCCATGCGGGGCATGAGGGGCGCAATCGACGGGTGGTCGTAGTGGTGCGGCGGCAGCGCAGGCATGTGCATCGGCGGCAGCCTGCCCGACGGCGGAGGGCTGCGGGAAGACTTGAAGGTGTTCGTCACGATGGGCCCACGCTTGTGGGGGAACTGCTCCGGCCGTGGGCGCGAGTGTGTGCGTTCAAAGAGCCCGCATTTATTGCACAGCTAGAAGAGCAATGTGGGTGAGAATCTACCCGGGAATTTTGGCGGAGATTAATACGTACAACTTTTCCCGGGGTCAGGCTCGAGCGACGCCAGGTCGAGGTGTCCGTGGTCCTGCAGTTGTAGCATTTCCTGCGGACCCTGTCGTTCAACTTGGTGGCAGCATCGTCGGTGTGGACGATGTATGTAGGCTGCGGAAGTACCGAGTGTGAGGACAGATAGGTCGGCTCAATGGGCCGTGTCGAGAGATGGCTCACCGGAGGAGCATAATGCGAATTCGGAGGATAGCCAGGGGCAGCTGCACGGCGGGGTCGGCGGGATACCGAGCGTGCGGGGGGTACGGGTATGGCTGAGCGTGCATCGGAGGAGGACCGTTCGGCGGAGAGCTTTGGTAGTAGACGGGCTGCTGAAACGTAGCGGATGAGTACAGGAGAGATGGGCTTGTGGGAGTAGTACTCACCGGGGGAGGAGGGGATGCTACGTTGTCTGAAGACTGTGTCGGAGGTGGCGAGTTATGTAGGGCTGCAATGGGCGGCGGGGATGGATGCGTGCTCGGATGTTCATATGGTCCCCGGTCTTCAGGACGTTGGCTAGCGTGGGTGAGATGTGAGATGTGATCATAGCAGCGAACAAGGAAGCTCACCTCACGCTGCCTGATCTGTCTTGCGAGTCTACACGATGGGGCATGCTGTGTTGGTCAACCTCTGGTGGGTAGCGATGATGTTGATGGGGTTGTTGGTATACCGCAGGTCCAAAGTTCGGAGCAGGCTGATGCTAAAATATGGAACGAGTCGAGGCCATCAGCGAGATGAGACGACGGCAGGACGGAGATTAGCGCACCCAACGGTCGACGTAATAGCCTGGCGGAGGGCCTGGGTGATGGTGATAGTGGTAGTGCACGGCCGACCGAGGATCAGAGAGGGCAGGGTCAATTTGGGGCTTGGGTGATTCTGTCCGGGGAGCGGGGGCCTCTTGTAGATGGCGGAGGGATTGAACAGGGGACCCAGCGGGCGAGTGGCGAGGGGAAGCTCGCGGGGACCTGTTGATGATGGATTGGTGGCGTCAATAGGTGCAGACAGAACGGGGATTATATAACTCGTGGAGGATACGCACATTTCTCAAGGCTGTCCGGGAGGCTCTGTCCACGAAGTCGATGTTTGATGAGAACCGGAACCCGAGAAGGCGGAAGCGCAGGGGGTAAGGCCAGCTGCTGACCTGACCTCTTTCTTGCAAAAGAACTTGCGAGCAGCTGCAGGGTGATGATGCGAACCTTAGTATATACGCCCATCAATCAGACAGCAACCCCGACCCACTTTGATCCTCTCCCAGTCGTCTCTCGCAGCGAGCACGCACAGGAAGACGGCGAGCAGGCAGGCAGAGCTCGCTGGCAGCGTCGTCGTCGGCGAGGTCTCAGTCGGCGAGGCGAGCAGAGGTGGTGGACGTCGTTGATCAAAAAGCTCGCACGCGTCTGCACGCGTCTCTTGCGCGCTTGCTCCAATCAATTTTTGCCCCTTATCTGGAAATTGTCCCGCACAACCGCCGGATCACGCAAGCGGCCTCGGCCATCACCCGCCCGGCGCAGGGGCTCGACCGGGACACCCTTGCATTTCGTCTCCACCACTGCAGTCTGTTTTGCCGCACAGGGATTCGCTTTACGAGTAATCATGGATGCAATCTTGCTGTTGGCTGATGAGAACACACACATCCCCCAAAGACGGTCGGTCCGAGCAGGCACGGGCAGCCCTGGCGGCGTGGGAGGGTACGTAACCTGAACTCATTCAGCGGTGCAAGCTCGGGTTGAATTGTGCTATCGCAGTCGGCGCATTGTTCGTACCTGGTCCGTTCTAAGCCCAGCGAAGCTCCCAAGCGCAGCCCTCACCTAATCAGCTCGACCCTGACCCCGCGACCTCATTTTCTGGCTGAGATGTGATTGCTAGATTCCGTCTATGCAATCGAGATGGTATCATCAATTGTTGCTCCAATGCCATCGTATGTACACAGTCCAACCAACCGCCTAAGCACGCCACACACCGAGTGCCTTGTCCTCCACCACGAGTTTCGCTTGGTGTTGCGGGATGTGGTCACCTTCGGGCAGCGGCGCACGTCCCCGGTCGAGCGCCGCCGTCAGGCATGAATTCGTCGACGGTCGGACCGCAGGCGGGCGCGAGCGAGACCGGCGTCCTCTGGAACATATCGAACTCAATCCTCCGGGCCTGATCCAGCCTGGGCTGACGACGTGCGCAGGCTGCAGGGCCTTATCGTCCGTGGTGGTATCTGATGACTATCAAACACCAGGCATCGCTCGTGTCTATTCAAGGACGAGGAAGGGGACACGGTGTGAGCGGGACCTCACCGGCATCTGATGTGCTATCAGTCGGAACGGGCCCTCGTCCTCTGATGCCATGTGTGTCTCTCTAACTGTATTTGCCCTTCATATGCTTCCAATTACAGCCCATTCATTACTGATCGATCCGTGACTACCGCCGGACCCGGTGCAGTGACGTTCTATAGCACACCGCGGTCGCAGTCAACCCGCTACAAGCTTCGTTACCCACCGTTGGCCAACAGAGCGGACTCCTCACACGAGCCACTGTGAGCCACACTATCTCAATGCCGTACAGAGAACAAAGCCCACCGCCCCCTGTTTCCACCTTCTTTCTCTGCCTCCATGGTGCACTTATGGAACGAGTAATCGGATCCCGAAGGAGCCCATGCCGAAAGTCATAGCGCTCGCAGCGGCCTATCACTTGATCTGTACGCGGCTTCTTTTGCTCGTCTCATACTCTGTATGAACTCACACCCTACGCGGCGCCCAGTGCATGTGATGGATCAGTCAGAGGCCGCTCAAGAATTAGCGGTAATAGCTCTCGCAATTGCTCCTCTGCGGGAGGCTGTCCGCTCCGTTGCCACATGCAGGCGGGCGTGGGGCAACGATCTGCGATGCCGCTTCGACTTATTCGCCGCGCTACCCATCCATCACTCGCCCCAGAGGTCCCCGCTGAGCAGAGCGCATGATGCAGTCTATCACCGTCCGCCTTCCGCCAATTTTCTCCAGGCCTATTGTAGCGGTTGGTTCGCAGCGCCCTTCGCATCCCACCTGCGCATGATGATGATCAGTCGTTCGAGTCGGGGAAGGTGTCAACATCCAGATATCCCAACTCTGATACAGACGGCTGCGGTGCACCAGGACCTGCTGGCCTTGTGGCACAGAGTACGTACACGGTGGAGACGCATCTCTTCGCAGAAGGCTGACCCTGCTCCCCCAGACGCTGCGCCATCGATTCGCAAGCCGCCAGCACATCCGTCGCTGACCATCACACATCCTCGGGCGCTGCGCTGGGTTCTGCCGCCACCGGGCTTAGATATTGGCCTCGAGCCCAGAGATGGCGCTGGCGAGCTCGTCCTGCTGCTTGTCTACGCTCGGGTGGCGACGGTGGTGCGGCGTCGCGGTGGTTCGGTAGCATGGACGGCCGTCTGTCGGTAGAACGGGGCGAAGAGCCTTCTCAATACTACGGAGCGTGAGGGACCTGCAATTTCACCACCGCATGTGATAGGTGAGCCCACCGGACGATACCGTTGAGTATCCCTGCCTACTGATTCAGCACCCCATATCCAACAGAACGGGTCTATGGATTCGCCTAGGTTTGTGTTCATGGCGCCATCTATCTGCGACCAGGACGGAGAAGCTGATTGGACAACCTCCACAGCAATTGAAAAGAACATGCCGACAGTTGTAGCCGCTATATGTGATGAAGCTTAGTCCGCATGATGCTGGCAGTAGGAGGCGCGAGACCCGACGGGCGCAGGCGCACAGGTCGTTGTGAAGCCTCCCTGGCGACTTCTGGTGGAATACCCCGCTGCAAGATGGCGCATCGACTTCGCGGCTGAAATTCCGGTCGCTGCATCCTCAAGATAGCGGTGAGCACTGATAAACATTTTTTGACAATCATTGGTCTCATCCGAGGCTGTCACTCTTGTCGGACAGACCCTAGCCCACGACGAGCGCAGCAGTTCGACGTCAACCGTCGGAGAAGCGCGCGATATATAACCCTGATCATTTCCAACAGTAACGGCATGAAATTATTTTATGACATTGTATCATATCCCGATGTGCTCTGGTGGTCTCAAGACCAACGGAAGTAGAGAATTACTCCCACGTACCAGTCATGCCTACCCCTGTTTTCTCTCAACGAGGATCAGCGCTCTCACGCCCTGAACCGAGTACAGAATACCGAACACAGAATACCGAACACAGAAGTTTGTTCTACCGTGCGCACAACGGTCCTAGAGCGGACGATCTCTCTTCCTCTAGGCCTTACGGGACGCAGCCACCTCGACGCTTCGCCCGCTCCCTGACCTCTCTGCACAGCAGCAGCACCGCCAGGCTTGCGAGCCGCAGGCCCGCCGCTGCCCTGCGCGCGTCCGGAAACGACACGGCGGCGCGCGACATCAACACATCACCAAGGTACCCGCAGTCGCTGTTGCAATCAGCTCCAACGTGATCAGGGAGATCGAGCGGGCGATTTGATTGTGGGCTGCTGTGGGGGTCTCGCGTATCACGATCGGGGCATGCATCTGGCCGCCGTTGGCCCCGTCGGACAGAGGAGTGCAGGGCACTGTGTATTGTTTCTATTGCGGAGTGCAGAGATGTAAAAAGCAGTTTCGGGCAGCAGAATTCCACCCTTCATTCAGCATCGCGCCCGACGCTCACGTACAACCTACCCTTGATAACTGCGCAGATGCATGAACTTAAAGACGTGGACTCTGCGTAGCCCTCGTCATTGCGTTGGCAGGAACTCGAGCGCGACCTTCCCCTCCAGTGACGGCAAACGTTTTTGGAGCCGCGTGATCGCCACGTCGTTGGGTGCCTCCCAACGGTGGTAGAGGAAGGTTAGGGTCTCGAGCGCGGTGAGCTCTGCGAGGACGGTTTCCAGAAGATGCCACGGATGGCCAATATCTTCCAGCATCCGCTGATAAGGGACGTGTAGAGCAAGCTGGCGGAGCGAGTGCTTCGGTACGGTAGAGAGGATGCGGCACAGTGTCTGCCAGCTCATTGGCCGCGGAAAGAAGGGGTTAGGGAAGAGGTAGATGCTGAACGACTCGAGGCTGCGGCACGCAGAGAGGCGGAGGTCACGGCAGAACTGAGCGACGTCTGGCGCGCGTGGGCGCTGTTAGATGCAACTAAGTGGAACAGACATAGTGGCGCACCTGGTGGCTCGGGCTGTTTGGAGAGTTCCAGTAGAAGCGTTTGCAGAGTATTTCCATTGTTATCGAGTAACAGTCCGAGAGACTGGTGGTCCCATTCATGCTTGCTGCCTACTTCCAGCGACATCAACGACGCCCCTGTTGCGACTCCGGAGAATAGATTGAGGTATAGGTTGGTCTGAAAGACATTGTCATTGACGATAAGACTTCCCACTCGAAGCTTCCAACGGAAGGATATCGTGCAGCGTATCCAGCTCTATGGGGGAGTTGTTTGAGAGCATCCCAATCCGCAAGGATCGCAGACACAGCTTGTTAAGTCTATCGAATAATCCAAGCATTCGGACAAAGTCGCGAGGTGTTGTATCCAGTTGAGAGCCAGCGTAGTACATGGTGAAGCTTTCGAGACAAAATCCGGTCGCGGTCGGTGGGGTTGGGTGGAAAATGCGTTCAGACCCTGTGGGTCGTGCTCATCACGAAAGAGAACCATGAAGAGAAACAGGGTACGCAGTTGTGGGAGGAAAGGTAGCAGGGTAGCCAGGACGCGCGGTGTCACGGGGGTGCGGTTCGGCTTGTCGGAGTGCTGCGGGAGGCGCCCGTTCAGAGTGAGCGAACGGATGTACTGATGTCCGTGCGACGAGTTTTGCGCAAAGCGAATGAATTCTTCAAAGTGGGGCTCGCTGACCTGGATGGTGCGGAAGAGATGGCGACGGCTTACAGCGAGCCAACTGTGAGAAACCAGCGAGCATGCGGCAAGAGTGCGTTTATCGTTGTAGAGGTGGTCGACAATGTCATGGTGGAGCTCAGGAGGTAAAGGGAACTCTACAGGAATGGTCGAGGCAGACATTTGGTGGTACGCTGTTAGTTGATTCTATCACCCCCCGGATCTGAAGGAGGCCCAGATTATTAGATGGTCCACTTTGGTCACTGCATTGAAGCAGATCTCACGACTGACCCCGACTGTCATAAAGAAGTGTGTATGTTCAGTTTCTTGTGGGAGATAGAACAGACGCAGTCGCAAAAACACCGAGTCGGATTACTGGATGGACTTGAACGTTTATGTTGAGGACAAAGATAGAGAGAGTCGCGTCGAGGCCATCACAGCCAGCACGAATGCCCTCGGGGGTCGGGGCGCGTTGCGGCAAGTCGGGCCGGTACGCCGCCACTACAGTGATCGCTGACTGACGCGCGCTTACTGTGTCCAAAGCTTCAAGGCTCATGAAATTTGCATGAAATTCGAATGACCCTAGAACGTCTAGAATGCACAGCACAGCGAACATAGGAATCCTAATGCAAACCAAAGACCTCCTGTATATCTTCCGAAAAGTCCCAAGTGGCACGTTTAGCTGGGACAATCTTTTTCATCGTGGAATGCCAGATCTCGCCGATGCGAGCCACACCTTCGAACGCCCTCTCACGTACATACATCACCTTCAGTGCACATTCTACACCAAGAATCTCGAACTCGGTCGCTGTTAGGGGTTGCTCCCGCCTTGCCAGAGTAATGAGGGCGGGCATCATCCAGTCCTCGACGCCGTTCTTCAGGTCATTCGCGAGGGCAACTGCTTGGACGGGATTGGTTTTGAGTATGTGCTGTAACTTTAAGACAGCCTTCGCCTTGATGGCTGTGAACTCCCATAGCGAGGCGAGGCGAAGCACGGATAGCCACTCTGCCTCGTTTAAAATCGGTTCTATGTATGGGTCCCTGCGATTGTCACTTGTCAGCTCACGGCAGTGCATGTGATGTATGACATGCACAAGTCTGACTAACAGCGGGCACAAGACTCTCAGGAACGCTTTAAAATCCTCCCGTAGGATTGACTCCAGTTTCAAGGGCTGATTGGCACTAACTCCTTCCGCGACACCATGTACAGGTGGCAGCTCAAATAAACTTGAGAAGACCGGAGAGCCTTTGAAGCCTCGCTTCGGCACCTTGTACAAGTACCCTTCAACCTACAAGTTTATTTCAATCAGTCTTATGAGAAATGTGTATGTTAAGATTGAACAACCTACCAGCAGGAACACATCGTCGAAGTAGAAATCCTCGTCGTGAGGAGCTGAGAATGTCGGTGGAGGGTTTTTGGTACTCATGGTTGAGAGTGTCGGCCCGTTCAGGCCAGCCATCTTAATGTAGTGCTCGACAGGAGGCAATAGAGTTCGCATACGTCTTGGTTTAGAAGGTCAGGCGGAATAATGTTGGCATACGCTTCCCCGCATACCGAGGTAGTTACCCAGAGAGAGAAACACTTGCGGCTTGGGCATAGTAAGCATCCAAGTTCAAACTCAATAATAGAAGTGGACTTACCAGACTGGCCAGTTCCACAGAAGAGAGTAGTCATGGAGAAACTATTCGGTGAACTGTCAACTGCTTGTACCTTTGAAATACCTCTTGCGGCGATGATCATTGATGCCACAGTGGCACCGCGGGAACATTTCATGTGAAATAGTCAAGTGGGATACCTAGCAAAAAGTCGTACGCGCAAAATATGGAGGAAAAAATCAAGAATTACTGAGCCTTCCGCCGCTTCCGTCTGGCCCCAGCATCCTCCTCGCCGCTTCCGCCATCGTCTTCCATGGGCACGTCTTCGTCGCCCTCCGCCCCACCCCGTGCCGCCTTCAGGCCCTTCATCTTCCTCGTCTGCAGTCTGCCCAAGTCTTGCTTCGCGACGTGGATCCGACCGCGAAGGTCGCCCATGTCGTCAACTTCCAGGTTCTTCTTGCGTTTGCCGAGCCCCTTCTCGACGTCTTGCTTCTTGAGCTTCGGCCGCTTCAGCGCTTGCTTGAGCAGCTCTGGGTCAGGCTCGGTGTGTCGCCGCATGCTCAGGTCGAGGGACGGGCCCATGGGCGTGAGCTCTACACGGGGTACACGGGTACCTGATGCGAGAAGGCGGATGGTGTATGCGCGTATGTGCACTTTTGGGAGGGAGGCGGTGTCGGAGATGGGGGTGTCTGCCGCGCCGAGAGTAGCGGTGGCAGGAGTTGCAGAGTTGAGGGAGGCAGGCGTCGGAGAAAGGGTCACGCTGATAACATGTTCCAATCCTGCCAAGTGGATGGCGTCGACGACTTCGCCGTTAAAGAAGTCGAGCAGCATGGACTTTAGTTGCTGGAAGCGAGGATGCGAGTCGAACAGTTCTGAGGCGAAGTGGACTAATGGTTTGTGCCCTGGTGTTGACTTCGGTGTCTATCAGAGGATAACGACCGTCAGTGAGATACTTCGATTGAGTGGGCAACCTCACGCACCTTAAACTCGTTCATTGAGACCCAGTTATCCACACCGACCTCGCACATATCCAGTACACGAGTATCGTACATACGAACGAACGTCAGGCCATCGGGCCGCTTCTTCGTACTTTGCCCAAGAACGAAGAGACTGGCGTCGTTTTTCTGCGCCCAGAACTCCAGCGAAGAGGCGTCTTCGAATGGGCGCACGGTATTCTTCTTTGAGAACGAGATAGCATTGGGACGCTTCAAAGCCATCTGCAGAGGTGTGAGTAATATCAACGCAAATCAAAAAAAAGACAAACGTACCAATTCTTTCATAGCACCGCCGGCCTTCTCGCCTGTATGTGTGCCCCTCACGAATATTGCCGTGCGCGGGTCTTCAACCTCTTTAGGCTCGCGGGCCTGCAACGCTCGTTTTGAGCGTGCATTTTTGGGCTTTCTAGCAAAACAGAGGCACAATTAACATTCCATACGTCCAAAATATGTTTTTGTGCACCTACATTGTCCGCAACATGGCGAGATGGTGATGGCGAAAGCGAAGGGTGACGGGCGCCAAGTTGACGAAAAGTCGCAGAGCTCGAGCGTGGCTGTATGTAAGCAGCTGTACGTGACGAAGATCCCTTGTACCTGGCGTCTACGCTCGAGCTTGCTCTCGCCCGCCATTCTGCTTATCCCTGTCTTGGCCTCTATTCTTCCCAGGTATCGTTCTCTGTGGTAAGGGGTTTTAATTTTCGAAATTCCTTCACGACACCTACCAGAGACGTGTTTCAACAGACACCGCGCCGCCAGTGCCAGTGCTAGACACAAGCCCACAAATATGAAGGTAAGCCTCATGAGTCTCATGTAAGTTCTCACTAAGCCGATTGCATTGTATCAAGATTGCGGTCGAAGGCTGCTGCCACGGCGAGCTCGATGCTATCTACTCGGAAATCGCGCGGCTCGAAACGCAGAACGGCTACAAAGTCTCCCTACTCCTCATCTGCGGCGACTTCCAGGCGATCCGGAACGAGCGCGATTTGCAATGCATGGCCGTTCCAGACAAATATCGACAGCTAGCGGGAGTTCTGGAAGTAGGTATGCCCATTGGTCAACCCGCGTGCATGCGGATTATTGGTCGAGTCGTGCTGATGGTTGCTCGTTGGGTGTCTAGATACTATACGGGGAGAAGAAGGCACCTGTTTTGACGATTGTTATTGGTGGCAATCATGAAGCATCGAATTATTTTTGGGAGCTGTGAGTTACGTTGCAACCCCCGCCTTGCCTTGCATTGACCGCGTGCCGTACGCAATAGATACCATGGGGGATGGATTGCCCCAAACATCTACTTCATTGGACACGCCGGCTGTGTACAGGTGAACGGCATCCGCATCGCTGGAGCTTCTGGGATATTCAAGGGACCTGATTTCCACAAAGGTGCGCTCCTCCACAACAGATATTGCATGCATAAATTGACGCTGCTTGGACGTTAGGTTACTGGGAGCGCCTGCCGTATAATCCAGGTGCTATGCGAAGTATATATCATATTCGTGAGTACAACATTCGTCGACTGTCTCTGGTAGGTCACATTCGTTCTCACTGATATCTGTCGCTGATCCGTCCCTAAAATAGTTGTCGCCACCTGCAATATTCCTCTCGCATGACTGGCCGCAGTCTATCGAACATCATGGCGATACCCGTGGACTAATAAGACGAAAGCCGTTCTTCCGCAACGACATCAACTCTGGCGCACTAGGGTCGCCGCCGCTGATGGGCTTGCTGAGAACGCTCAAACCGAAATGGTGGTTCTCTGCCCACTTGCATGTGCGATTTGAGGCTACCGTGGTGCATGAGGAGGGCCCACCGGTAGAGCGCGAGACTCCGCTGCTGGAGAAGAATCCAGACGAAATTTCTATTGGCGACGTCGACGGAGATGAGGCCAGCGTGACTAGCGAGAAGCAGAGCGAGAACACCTCGAATGGTGCAGTAGCACCAGCATCAGAATCTGCGCCCGTGAACCCGGATGAAATTACGTTGGACGACGAGGAGTTTGACGTGGAGGTGCCGCCACCCCCGCCAAAAATCGTGAATCGATGCGAGACCAAGTTTCTTGCGCTAGACAAATGTCTTCCGAGGCGGCATTTTCTCGAGGTCGGTGATATGCCTCTTGGGCTTCTGCAAAACTCAACCATACCGTGCAGATTGTTGATGTTCCCGAACCGTCCGATTTTGTACCACCAAACGATCCGTCGGGGACGCCAGTCTTGAGCTATGATCCCGAGTGGCTCGCAGTTACCCGCGCTTTCAATCCATACATGTCCACGACGCAACAGCAGGCGGCGTACCCAGACGAGGCGGCTGCTCGTGAGGCGGTGCAGCAGAATGCGGAGTGGGTGAACCGGACGGTGTTCGGGGACAAGAGTATTAAGACAGTTGAAGACTGCCAACAGTTTGGTGTGACTGCTCCCGCTCCCGGGGCTGACGGTGCGTCCGGGAAAGCTCAACGTGAGTATTGTCTGCAGTGCTGCGGTTCGGCAATCGTTGGCTCATGCCCTGCTTTTTTCCGCAGCACCATACTATCGCAATCCGCAGACGAGCGCATTCTGCAGCATGCTGGAGATCGAAAACAAGGTTGATCTGGGTAGATAGTGCTCGGGGCATGGGCGTATATGTGCGCTCAGGCTGTATCTACCTGACTCCAGCGGACGAACACGAACTTTAATGAGTTACGGCGTTGGACGCGACGTGATGAGATTACGTAAGCGGTCGCCGTCGGCTGTGATTGTGTGAAACGCTTTTGCGCTGGAACCCCCACCGCCGCCAGCTCTGTCCACTCGAGTCCGGCCCCTGCGTTCGTCCGCCGACCGCTCTTTTGTCTCCTACCATCTCCACCCACGACCTCTGCGCGCCGTTCACTCTGCGTCGCTCGCTCGAAACCCCTCACGTTCTTTACCCTGATCATCTAGTAGCGACGATACCATGGCCTCAAATCGTGAGCATCATTCGCGCATGTACAACACATCCATGTATTGACCGACTGAGCAGCACTCAGCGGGATACTTCCAACATCGTATGCTATCTTTCATATGCGCGGACGTGTAATGCTAACTCTCAAGCTTCTTATAGTGCCCCTACGCTGACACAGTCGTCGGCTACTTCGACTTCTGACACTAGTGCCCCCACGTCCTCATCTTCTTCAGATACGAGCTCGTCTGCATCCATCCCCACTCCGTCTCCTCCTACATCCACGTCCAGTTCGACTCCCGCTCCACCGCCGCAGTCGTCCGATACCTCCTCGCCTTCGCCCTCGCCCACGCCAACCTCTACCTCAAGCTCTACGTCTCAAAGCTCGTCCTCCATTTCAACACAGCCCTCGGGAGCTCCCTCCTCCCCTTCGCAGTCTTCGCAGTCAACGGCAGCACCTGGCTCTGCTGCGTCGAGTACCCATGCATCGTACACCACGATAGTGCAATCGACAAAAGTCAGATGGAGGCGTTGTGCTCGTGACAGAGACGTTGGATTCGTCAAGTACGGCAGCGGTGCCGTCATCCACTGACTTGTCTTCACAAAGTACTGGGTCAAAGCCGTGAGTCCCATTTTATTCCGTGTAGCGAATCGTTCGTTGGGTGTGTAATGTCGAAACTAATGCAGCCGTTTCTGCGTTTCGCTAGGTTCTTCCAAAACAAAGGCGCTGTAATCGGCGTGTTCACCGTTGTGGGCGTTATCGCGCTCGTGCTTGTAGTGGTCCTCGTAACAAATGCTATCCGACGCCGGCGAGCGAAGAGATTTGACGAGGACGTCGAAGAAGCAGCGCGTGAAGCAGCGAACGCCGCACCGCCCGAGTTCGACGACGACGACTATGGCTTCAGCGGCCGGAGCGGGCACAGTGTGTACACCGACCACACGCACGGCACGTACAGCCAGCAGCCGTTGAAGCACTACGACGCTTACAACATGGCCGAGCTCCCGACATCCGATCCTTACGCCTCCTCCGGCGTGGCCAGTGGCATGGGCGAAATTGCAGGGAATGCTGGCGTTGGCGCCGCGGGGCTCAATCGATCGAAGAGCCAGACTGCACCTTACAACGCGTTCGCCGGTCCCGACACGTACCCACCACAGCCGATGCCTCAGCAGGACCCTTACTACGATCCTCGCGGCATGCCCGGGGCCCCGATGCAGGAGAGCAGCTACCCTGCTATGTATGGTGAACCACAGCCGTACGGCCAAGCGCAAGCTGGACTCCTCGAAGCCGCAGGGCTTGGTGTGGGTGTGGGGGCAGCGACGGGCGTCAACCTGGCGCGCGGGCCGTCTCAGCATCAGTCGACGCTCTCGCGGAACCAGAGCTCGTCGGGCTCGCGAACGCTTGGCGGGGCGAGTCCGGAGTCTGACTACCACCAGCACGACCCGTACGCGGCCGCGGCGTACCCGCAGTTTGATCCGTCGCACGCGCCGCATCCTGATGCACACCTCCAGCCGCCACCGCAGCAGCCGTCGCGGCCATTATCTGTGCACGACGACCCATATGCCGGCTATGCGACGTCATCACCGACGCGCGACCAGTTCGCGGTGTCGAGCTCGCCAGAGCATGATGAAAGCGACGAGGACGAGCCACCGTACAGGCCGTTCGACGAACATGATGGGCCGAGCCGCGGGAGCCTGGGCGATGACGATGATTATGGATATGGAGGGGGCAAAGGGTATTAAAGGTATGCCTGACCAGGTTTGCTAAATCTGTCTTTTCGAGACTAATGCGCGTCCTTAGGTTGCCAACGAGTAATTGCTGGAACCCAGTTTGTCCTCCGACTCCGGAATCCGCTATCTTCACGCACCATGCCGTTTGCCAAGACACCACCATTCTTGTTACCGTCCTCTCTGTATTCCCCACCGTGTTGTGATACCTCCCCTGTCTCCGTGCTTTGCTTTCGCGTCTGTTCCGTATTGGTCTTGTTCTCTTGTCTTCGGACGCTGTGCTGTCAGACACTGCCCCTTGGATCTTGGCTCGCCGCGACACTTGTGGATACGGCATACGGTCATGTCTATAATTACGTGCTAATGCTGTCTATTTATGTGCACTTATTGGTGTCTATGCATGCGCAGGGAGATCCAAAGATATCATATGTAACAGTAGGTCACGGAGCCTGACACTATTGGCTGACCCGCCGTCTGTGTACAGTGCTATTGAATCTCCCGCCAGGTGCGTGCAAGCAAAATGTTCCCTTACTCAGATCGCTAACCAACAGCTTGAAGCACAGACTGGTTCCACCCTTGGTTGACGGGATGACGATTGCTCCCCTCGATGAATGTGTACAGGCGGGTGGCAGGTGCCTGGTGCCACGGCGGCCGACTGCAGCGGGGGATGCACACAGCACTGTCGATGGTTGGGCGCTGCTGTCTCTGAGGCTCGAATGTCACAATGCTGGGTTGTGGCCTGAGGCTTACTTCCATCGCCGCCTTATGTGTGTGAGTATATCACACTTACAAGGTTCCCTTTCAAGGTTCGTACCGCTACACGTCTCGGCATAAATCTCAAGTACAAGTACGCTAACTTGCCGTCACGTTAGGTACCGCCCGCATTTGCTTATATGCGTGGACTTATATACATCCCATCATTTTTCTGCAGACGTCCGTACGTTCTAAGTCCAGAGTTGTGTGATTCTAGCGAGCTAACCGAGTTCTGAAATCTGGAGCGCCGAGCTGGACGTTATTAGCTTCGTGGCGCGGCGGCGATCTCCGCTGTAACTCGTCATGTCCGCACAGCTCGTCCCACCACACTCCTTTGTGTCTCGTCGTTCGTTCTGCAAATCCCGTCGCTCTTTGCCTCGTACTCTCGTCTCCAGACTTCGGAAATCACGATCTTTGGACTTTTCCTCACCTCCGCTCTCCGCCGCCGCGTCTAAATCCTGCTTTCACCTCTCGTCGCCAACTCGTCGCTGCGCTTTCACGTGTCCGCCTTCTCGCAAGTCTCTGCGACCTTGTATCATCTGCCCGTCGTCGGTTGCCGTCTGCCTGTTCCGCGAACTTTTCACCGTGCAATACCGTCTTGCGGGATTATGTGAGTATGCGAACGCATTTCTATTTCAAACAAGGCTGGCTCACTCCAAAACTCCCATGAATAGGCTCTGCTGAAGCTGTACTATCATCTTTCAAGACTGAATATCTGTGATAGCCTCCAAGTTGTGAGTTTTGGCATGCTGCTCACCTGTGTGCAAACCTCAACCATACAACTCACAGAAAGCTCTGCATGTCGAACAATCCCTCTGAGAGAACCAAAGAGCAAAGCACAAGCCTACGACCATCTACTTCCCCATCGTACGTCAAATCACCAGCCACCCGCACACGCTCATATACTAGGCATGGCACACAACCTCCCGCAGTACACCTCTCCCTGAAAACTCTCTCCCCTTGAGCTCTCCCTCTGCAACTCAGAGTAGGATTCTCCCCGACTACGACTTGCAACAGGCGTCTCCAGTCAGGGCAGCCTCTGGCGCAATAAAATCCACAGGCGCGTCATCGTCCCCTCTACCACCACTCCATCCACTGGGCGGAGCGCTGGATTTTCTCCGTCAAGCTACGGGACTCACCAGTCCTTGTCGCCGCTCACCGCTTCTCCTGATCGCATGTCAATGTTCCCAGGCTGTCCCGACCCCATCGCCAGTTCCCTACCTGTTTCACTTTCGGCGCTCACGAACGAGCCATCCCTGGATTTGGCACCATCGCCGAGCTCCATCTCATCATTCGGGCGCGGACTCTCCGCCTCGCGGGAGCATTCGCTTTCGCCGTACGGGTACGGCTCGCCCACTGCGCTGTCTCAGTCTCGGTCCAGCACGAGCTTGCGGGTGGCCGCGACCCATAAGACATCCATCGCAAGCGTCGATCGCGACGCGGGTGTGCATTTGGACATGAAGCGGCTTCTGAGTAAGCCAGCGCGGCCGCACTACGCAGGGTCATCTGCTGCATCGTTAACTTCCGACTCAGACGCCCCTAGAAGCCCTAAATTGCCCCCATCGCTCGCACGAGAGCCCTTGTCTCAAAGGATGTCACCGGTACCGCCGTCGCCGAGGGAACGTCCCGCCGTACGTCGCGCAACTGACGGTGAAGTGCCTACTACTCAAGGTTTCCGTAAGACGACCTCCAGAACGTCTCTCCGCACGCCGCAAGAGCAGCCCCAGCTGAGGCAACGCAACGTCCTCCGCCGCAAAGCCAGCGCCCGCTCGAACCCAGCGACGCCGACTGCGCAGACGTTTCACCAAGCATCCGCATTCAGCTCGCTGCCAGCCTCTCGCTCATCATTTAAGGGCGCTATGCGGTCAGCTGAGGCCGCTCATGCTACTCCACCTCGCCGTTCTGCAAGCGCCACCGCCGAACCTGTGTCGCTGTCGGCTCTTAAACGACACAAGTCACCACCGGCGGACCTCACCCCTGCTGGCGCAGTCGCACACGCCCACAAGCAACAGGAACAGCGTCGCTCGCAACTCGCGGAACTCTCGGGGTGGAATGAGCAGCAGGGCCAGATGAGCCAAGATAACTCAGCAGACAGTCGCGCAACCGATCCAGCTTACGATGATGAAGACGAGGCGAGTGGGGCTTATTATACGGTGTTTGGGGGGTCTGCGGGCAGAGTGGTTGCTGTCGGAAGTGTCACAGACAGTTCATGGGCCCTCGAGTATGACTCACGATACAGTGTTGACGGCCGGCGTCCAAATATACGGCCAAGCACCTCGCCTGCGGGAGCTGGTTCCGTGTCGGGTGTGCGGAGCCTGAGCAGGAAGGTCTCTGGCCGGTTCAGGCGAAACCCGTCCGGCGGTGTGGCGGAACTGTCGCCATATACTGCCATTATCGAGACGCCGTATGATGGACGACCAGAGAGTAGGAACACCAGTAGTAGGCCCTTGGGTCCCTCTATGGACGAGTACGCGGTAGTGATAGGCAGGGGTTTGCAAACCCTTGGAGGGTTAAGGGTAAGGGTACGAAGGGTAAGGGTAAGGGTTGTGAAAAGTTAACCCTTGTCTGGCAGGGGTTTGCATTCAAATAGCAGATGTGTTGCTAGATAGAGCTGCAAGTGTTATGAGTGCTTTCTATATCAATGCAAGCTACTTAAATAGAAGGCTGACATTATGATTGAATGAAAAAGCACTCAAAGCACCATTTTCTGCCCATTTTGGCAAGGGTTTAAAGGGTAACCCCCAACCCTTACCCTTCATGAGGGTAAGGGTTTTGAAGGGTAAGGGTAAGGGTTAGCCTCTAAGCATGGAGGGTTTACCCTTGCCAATCACTAGTACGCGGACGTTCGGACGCACGCCGCGGCTGTTTCTGGCATTCCATCCGTGGCGAATAGCACTATAGAGCGGAAGGACAAGGCGTTGAAGACCATGCAGTCCTTCGTAGGCAAGGATAAGGAGCCTGAACGGGCTAACTGTGATGACTCGTCGCCTGGTGGGAAACTGTGGAAGCTGATGAAGTGAATCAGCACTGGGGCTTTACGCGACAAGTACCAAGATACTACTCCACCACCGCCTGTACCCGCACTCCGGACGACTACAAACCAGTGTTGGCCAGTTAGTGACCAGGTCATTCAGTTATCCGGTAACTGTCGCGAACTCAGTCACATCACGGATAACTTAGCATCAGTTAGTAACCGGCGGTTCCCTGAGTCCCAGATCATCAGCCAATGACACACCAGCATCAAAGACTCGTCCAAAAATGAAAATTCGGAACTTTCCTAATATTCTACTATTCAGAATCCACTGGATTCCAGCATGCCATGCCCTTACATAATTACATGCCTTCCTAATATGGGCATGCCATCATATGCCCAAAGGCATGCCTTTCCAAATAAGGTAATTCCATCACATGCCCTCCTAATATGGGTCTTGCCATCACATGCCTTCCTAATTGGGATGCTCTCACCATATGCCTACTTACCATAAAGAGGAGTGCAGTATTCAGTTAGTAAGACAGAGATATTCGAATTTTGACGAATTTCTTGCTATTTCTAGCTCCACCAGAGAGCAAGAGCTTACTTACTCTAATAGTATTAAAATGGAATCAGCTACCTGTTTCCGTCATGACACTTGCTATATATATATATAATTATATTGCATATGACGCATATGACGCTTCAATAGTGAATGTTTACATAGTTCATTGTCATGGCATTTAATTTTGACTCACCATTGTGCTCCGAAAAAAAGAATCAATGATTATTTTAATCGAATTGTTTATTAATTGTTTTGCTTTTTCGAAAAGCAAAACAATTATTATTTTAATCGAATTGTTTATTAATTGTTTTGCTTTTTCAAAAAGCAAAACAATCATTATTTTAATCGAATTGTTTATTAATTGTTTTGCTTTTTCAAAAGCAAAACAATCATTATTTTAATCGAATTGTTTATTAATTGTTTTGCTTTTTCAAAAAGCAAAACAATCATTATTTTAATCGAATTGTTTATTAATTGTTTTGCTTTTTCAAAAGCAAAACAATCATTATTTTAATCGAATTGTTTATTAATTGTTTTGCTTTTTCAAAAAGCAAAACAATCATTATTTTAATCGAATTGTTTATTAATTGTTTTGCTTTTTGAAAACAATGAACCAGCATATACTGAAGGAACTTGGAGTTCCAACTTGTGCCACATTGCTACTACTCTTCACCGTAAGCTTTGCCCTAGCGTATAGATACTTTGAATAATAATGAGGGCAATGTTGTGAGCACTGAGCAAGCTGGCCATAGCTACTCTCTTGAACATCGAATTTACGGTTTATCTTCTAATGCGTTAGCTAGTCATGGTGAAGATATGCTTCCTTTGTTGTTGGAAGCAAGCACTGGTTGGCAAAAGGCAATGCATGTTGTTCTAGGTATGCTATGCTACGCTATCTTATAGTGATATAGCTAAAATATTATTAAGGTGGACATGGTCATTCACTGAGTTGTGCAAACTTCGACACGCTAGTCACTACTGGTCGTATTCAATTTCCTGTCACGAAGCTCTGCACAGAAGCTTTGCACATAATCAATTGTGTACTGCACACACTTACTCCAAGCTCAGCCAATCAACTGGACAACCCGACAGGCTCAAATTACTCACCATCTCGCTGCTACACTGGATTTGACCCAGCTTATCAATGTTCAACACCTTTCATCTCAGCTTATCAGTTCTATCATGCCAGCAATTGATGCCAAGATTGCAGCTGCTTTTATACCACCAACACAGCCTGCACATCCATCGAACCTAATATTCTACTATTGGAAACAGCCACCTCTTTTCTGCGTCATGACGCGTCATGTGAATATATATATAATTATATACCATGACGCATATGACGCTCAGTAGTAAAGGTTAATATAAGTCGTTTTTACAACAGTCAATTCTTACCTGATCATTTTGCTTTTGAAAAAGCAAAACAAATAATAAACAATTCGAATAAAATAATGAATTGTTTTGCTTTTCGGAAAAGCAAAACAAATAATAAACAATTCGATTAAAATAATGAATTGTTTTGCTTTTCGGAAAAGCAAAACAAATAATAAACAATTCGAATAAAATATTATTTGTTTTGCTTTTTGAAAAGCAAAACAATTCATTATTTTATTCGAATTGTTTATTATTTCTTTGCTTTTGGAAACAATGAACCAGCATATGCTGAAGGAACTTGAGTTTGCAACTAGTGCCACATTGCTATTACCCTCACTGTAAGCTTTGTCTAGCGACATAGATACTTTGGATAATAATGAAGGCAATATTATGGGCACTAAGCAAGCTAGGCATAGCTGCAGTGTGTAATCGACAAGCCACTTCTCAGCCGAAGATGCCATCGTCACATGAGCAGTTGCACTGGCCCATTTCTATAGCTCAGACTTTGACGGTGCAGATCATGGTCTTATCTTTGTCCCATTCAAGCCACTCCTCAACGTTCTTGCTAAACGGCTCCACTGCTCAGCGTATCATGGAGGAAAGAGTGCAAGTGGTGATGTAGTAAGTGATCAGGCAAAGGAAGCAGCGGTCAAGTCTTGGATCAACGGCGACAGTCGGTGGATAGTGCACCTCTGCCTTTGCTGCTGGCAATGACTATCTGAGTGTTTGTGCTGTCATTCATGCAAGTACTTGGATGGACTTCATGGACTGGGTACAAGCTAATATTATTAAAATCGTAATCCAGGGTGGATTACGTCGCGTCAGCTTATGTAAACGTGTACACATCCAAATTGGGATATGTACAGCTTACATAAACATGTACATGTATATTCTGCTTCATTATAAAGCTTTGCATAGTCAGTTAACTGCTTATCCAGTTAGTAAGCCAGAAATATTCGAATTTTGACGAATTTCCAGCTATTTCTAGCTCCACCAAGGAGCAAGAGCTTGCTTACCCTTACTTACTAGGTAAGTAACAGTTACTTACTACCCACCTATTTAGTCAGCAAGCCAGAAATATTCGAATTTCGACGAATTTCTAGCTATTTCTAGCTCCACCAAAGAGCAAGAGCTTACTTACTTTTACTTACCAGTAAGCAAATGTTACTTACCACCACTCAGTCAGTAAGCCAGAAATATTCGAATTTTAACGAATTTCTTGCGATTTCTAGCTCTACCAGAGCAAGAGCTTACTTACTCTTACTTACTTGGTAAGTAAACAGTACTTACTGTGACCTACCCAGTCAGTAAGCTGAAAATATTCGAATTTCGATGAATTTCTTGCTATTTCTAGCTCTACCAAAGAGCAAGAGCTTGCTTACCCTTACTTACTTAGTAAGTAAACAGTACTTACTGTGACCTATTCAGTTAGTAAGCCAGAAATAATCGAATTTTGGCGAATTTCTGGCTATTTCTAGCTCCACCAGAGAGCAAGAGCTTACTTACCCTTACTTACCAAGTAAGTAACAGTTGCTTACTGTTATGTATCCACACTAAGTGCGCTTTTGCACTGCCTTATCCAGTGCTCCAATGAGGCAAGTGATTAGAACATTTTGAAGAGAAGTAAGAGCTCTGGTTATAATGGTAGTGAGATGATTTTCGAGGTAAGTAACAGTTACTTACCACCTACTGACCTAGTCAGTAAGCCGGAAATATTCGAATTTTGACGAATTTCTAGCTATTTCTAGCTCATCGAGAGCAAGAGCTTACTTACTCTTACTTACCATGACTTACCTAGTACACAGCCACAGTGCAAGTTCAAGGATACACTTTTTCTGTGTGCATATGGAGTGTGAGCTTCAGCTACAGTGCACCAGCTAGCAGAGATAGAGTTCAAACAGACATGAGTAACAGATAGTCAGTATAAAGCATGGCTTGGGGCAAAGTCCAATACACATCACAAGATAATATAGTTAAAGTATTTGAATGGTAGATGAACAGT